>OZ038476.1:102408138-102580638 GCA_964036315.1 Acanthosepion esculentum | reverse complement strand
TGTGCATTCGTGCGAGGAGGAGGCCGGCCGTACGCCACGAGCCGAATGCTCCTTCTACCACGAATGTCGTCGTGCTCTGAAACGCCTCTTACGGGCGTCGGATGGCCTCTCCAACGCTCAGGCGTTGTCTCGTAGAGCATTGTATCAATTATTAGTTAGGGGGGCCGTTCAGGATGATCTGATTGACGAGCTCGGTCTTACGAGGCATGAGGCTTTCTCGATATGGCCTTGGGCGCCTGGGTTGAAATGCCTCAATAACCATGAGGCATCACTCACCTGGCTGGTGATTCGTGGGGCCCTCTGGGTCGCCAAAAGACTTTGTACAACGGTCTTGGAGAAATCTTCAAACTGCCGTCGCTGTATTGGGGAAGTCGAGACCATTGGTCACGCCTTCTTTCATTGCAGGGTGGTAGTGCCGTTGTGCAAGTTTGTTGAAGGCCTCATGATTCGCATGCTGCAGGGAAAGTTCTTTGTCCTTGAAGCCAGTTCTGTTTGTAGCAATGTTGTGCCGCAGATGACGAAGGCTGAACATTATGTGTTCTGTTGCTTACTAGGTATTATGAGAGTCGTGATTTGGACGACGCGTCAGAAGGGATTCTATGAGGGCGAGTAGTTCACTTCTTCCCACCTGATCTTGTTCTTTAAGCATCAGCTTAAAGTCAAGATTAGGACGGAAAGGCGGCGGCTCACCTCATCAGAATTTGGCAAAAGGTGGGTGAATCTTGCGCGTTTGTGCTGAGTAAAGGGGGCTGACCTGGAGTGGCATTTTGATGCCGGTTAGGCATCAGGATATTGTTTTCCTGGGTTGAACTTGGGCAATCCATCCCTGGTTTTTGATACTTTAGTTTTTCTTTCCTTTTCCAGTAAACTTAGCTAGGGCGTGTTTGCTCATTGGCCCCTTTTATTTCTGTCCCTTTTTTCCTTTAGTTTAACTCCCCATCCCCTCCCTCGTTAGGTGGTCAGTGATTTCAGTTCTCTGGTGGATGCGGGGCGCCTTTCGTTTTGCGTGCGTGTTTTTCGTATTTGTTGTTGTGTCAGAATGAGTGCATGTCTGTGTGAGTGCTTTGGATGGATGAATGTTTTTTCTATTTTCGTAAAGCCCCGCATCGATTTCGTCTAGTTAACTGATTTTTCTGCCACATTTAAGGTTTGTGTTTTTTTTATTACTAACATGATTTTGTTTAGTTTCTTGTAAATAATTTATTACCATACTGTAAATATATCATTGGGGTGTTTTTAGCTTGTTGTTTTTATTCCCCTCCCCCCACAGACAAAGATTTGTAATTACGGGGTCTATTTAGGATGTTCATTGAGACAATGAGGTATATTGGTGGATGTAGTAAGAAAGGTAAGTTTGAATGTGTTGTTTTGGTGCTAGGATTATTGTTTTGTACGATTGGGTCAGTGGTTGGGGCTAGCTAAGTTATTAATTAAGACAGATGGTGACCGTCCCTTTCCCCCATCCCCTTTTCGGCCTTGTGTATTTTACAGTAATAAATATTGTTGATTCGGACATCCAGCCTTTGAGTCGTTCTCTCTATGTAGTGCATTGCTAAATTCAATAAAATCAAACCTGCTATAGTACAAAGATGTACCTGCACCTTCCTTGGCTGGGTAACATCAGTAATAGATATGCTAGGCAGGTTACCGTAGCAGTTCGTCATTGTTTGCCGGTAACACGTGTGTGGTCTTTTCTGCCAAGGTTGCTTTTCCGTCCATGCGGAAAGACGTTCTCCCTCCACATCATAATAGTTCTTTAATTTATTTTTTTAAATGTAGTTGTGGCTCACACTATATAGGGAGAACGACATATACACTGTTATGCCAAAATATTGTGTTTATATATGTGTTTATATTTAAATACATAAACATACATATACACTGATATACCAAAATATTGTATTTATGTGTTTATATGTGTTTATATATAAATGCATACACGTATATATAGATTGATGTGACAAATATTGTGTTTATGTTTTTATATATAAATACATAAGCATACATATAGACTGATATGCCAAAATATTGTGTTGATATATGTGTTTATATGTTATATATTATATATAGTATATAGATGCATAAACATACATATAGATCTATATGCCAAAATACTGTGTTTATATGTGTTTATATATGTGTTTATGTATAAATGCATCAACATACATATAGACTAATATGCGAAAATATAAGCACGTAGTCATAATATTTTAACTTGTCAATCCTCCATATGCGTGCCTGCAAAACAGCCCTTACAATTTCCTCTGTGATCAGATGGCAACACATTTGCAACATTTTCTTTAACTACTGTAAATTACGCAATGGAGATTCTATTGCGAGAACTTACTGGTTCAAAACTTTTCATAAATGCTCAATGGGAATGAGATCTGGTGTGTCTGAGAACCAGAGTAAAGTCTTCGTCCTCTTTCTGAAACCATTCCTGTATAATTTGTGCAGTGTCGCGAGTCGCATTGTCATTCTAAAAGACTATTGTCATGAAATGGAAGTACTTAATCTTCAATGATATTGAAGTAAATTATATGCGATACAGTACGGGTGCATTTCACATGAATGGTAGGTTCCATTGTTTCCCAGCAGAACATAATCCAAATAATCGCACTGCTTCTATCGGCTTCTTCTTTCCCACAGTACACCCTGTTTTCACTGCTTCCCTCTGGGATAAGGATGAACACATATTCTGCTGTTAATGTTATTTAGGAGAAAGTGAGACTCATCAGATCAAGGACGACTGAATTTCTTTTTAGTCGTCGTTTGATTAGTTCCTTCATTCAACACCTTTTTCTCGTAGGCATCTCGGATCTCCACAATTTCTTCTCCTTTGTAGATCTTATTAAATTTTGTCTTTTTGTTATTTCTCCTAAATCCTCATCCGCTCATAAAGTATGTTATACATTTTTCCTCTGTCCTTCTTACCTTCATTTTGTCCTGTGAGTATCAGATTTTCTAAGCCCCCCCCCCTCATTATGTGCCCTAGAAATTTAAACTGTCTCTTCCTTGTTTCCTTTTTGTTTCCATTTTCTCTAAAATTTCGTTGTTGCTCACATATTCAGTTCTTGGCATCCGTAGCATCCTTCTGTAAAACCACATTTCCGTTGCTTCAAGTCCCTTCTTTGAGGAGATTTCGCCGCATTCACCGCCATATAGGAGGACAGATATCGCCTAGCACTTCAGTAGTCTTTTCTTTGTTTTTAACGAAATTTTCCTGTGTCTTAATACTTTGATTAGCTTTTGGAAGCCACATTTCACTATCCCCATTCACCTTCGGATTTCAGTGTTGCCCTTTCCGTCTTCTGTTAAATCACTCCCCAGATATTTAAATTTTTGTACTTGTTTGATTTTACTCTTAAAAATATAAAGATCCGAAATCCTGTTTTTTTTTTTTTTGAACTCGAATGTTGACCCCTGGAACCTGCGAGAAAATATGCAACTATCTCAGCCACTAAGGAGTCCACGGATATCGCTGATTATATCACCTCATCTGATTGGACGCTAACGCGAGTTTTAAGTGATATTTTGCGTGAGACTTTTTCTAAGCTGTTTTCCCGCAGCAGTCGTGTTTTAATCTTCCTTTGCGAAAATCCACCAGATTCAAGGAGCGTCTACTCATACTGAGAGATATTAAGTTCATCTCCTAATGACGTTCTTTCTGACACGGATTGATCGAGTTTAAGCACTGAGGCGAACATCTAGAGCTTGAACAATTTATCTGCGCATCATTACCATATGTATTATTATAGTTGAGTGCGCACCATGTGCAAAATTTATAAACGCATCGTTGAACATCAGCAGAAGACGTGATTTTATTCTTTAGTATGGTTGGTTCAGAGAACAGACCTGAAGATTTTTAATTATTCTTTCATTCTCTATTTGTTCTTCAATTCACGTGTTTTTGTATCCAAACATAACAACTTAGAAAGGCCTGCTTATCTTTCTAAATTGTTTAACACAACTTTAAACCAATCAGTATATTCACTCACCGAAGCACATTGTCTCTATACTTGATGGATTCTCCCGCCAAATACATTTTTTTTTATTTGATGGATTTTATATCGTTATCTGAACATTCCGATATTCAAAAAGTTTTAAGCATTTTTCTGGGGATCTAAAATTTTGTTATTGTTGCAAAACTGGACATGCTAAAAACAATAGGTAACGAAGAGCAAGGAGAAAGAAAAAGTATTATAATATATATTCATTTTTTCAGCAATCCCACGTATTTTTAAAACACACACACACACACACAAACACACACACACACACACACACACACACATATATATATATATATATATATATATATATATATATATATATATTTGGAGTAATAAGAAATAATATCTGATCAATAAATATATTAATTCCTTATATATATATATATATATATAAATGTTATTTTAGTGGATATCCATGTTTGAGCAGACGCCACGTTTTTTTAAAACTGTGAGTTATGTTTCTCGGCTTGTGCATTCAAGAGATTTAATAACGAAAATCAAATAATAATAAAGAGAGCAATTCTATCATACCGGATCAGACGGTAGTTTCTCTTACAAAGCGAGACACAAGCTCGAATTCAGCTAAAAAGTACATTCTCTTTATTAACTACCGAGAATCGAACCCAAACCGTTACGATATGATACAAGCGTCATGCCCACTGGATATCATGCCATATTGGTCGCATCTTTCTATCGAATAACCCTCTGAACGAACACATCTCCAACAATCTAAACGCGCTAAAAATTAAAACTACTACATTACCCACTAAAACTATTCCCAGTATATTAAATAATACCAGCAGACAGCATATTACATCCGATGCTTGCGTCTATCAGATACTGTGCAGAGACTGCAACTTGAGTTATGTAGGCGAGACAGGGAGGTCCTTAAAATCTCGTATTTCCGAACATAAACGAGATATTCGCCTCGGTAATTTAAGTAGTGCTTTATTTGTACACATAGCCAAATCTGATCACAATTTTGATTTCGATTCTGTGAAGATTTTAAAATATATCCACAATAAAAACCTTAGGCAGATTTACGAGGCTGGCATGATATCCACTTCACGTACAGTAAACACTAAACCGGGTTTCTTTAATATATCAACTTTCCTAGCGAGATTAATGCTTGACAAACGTACCGATAAGCTATAGTTTTAAATAGGTTCCCCACCCCTTTCCACTTAGGATAAAATCTCTTTCCTGGGAGCAGGTTTTCGCAGTGCCGCCCACGCGACACCAGCGTAACCGAATCCAAGAAAGAATACTCTGACTTTAGAATTTCAGTTTTTCTGTTTCTGACTAGTCCTGTATATATCGTCTCTTCATTTAACTTAAATTTAATATAAATATGTCTCCATTAACCATGTCCTGAAGATGGTCTATTAGACCGAAACGTCTGACGTTGACAGAAAAAACAAAAAACAAAATAAAAATCAGTAAACTCACATATTCGGATTTTGCTTTGTCTTTTCCACATTTTCATCATACCGTCGGATGACATCCACATATTTGCTTATATATATATATATATATATATATATATATATATATATATATATATGTATATTACATAAATTAAGGGGGATTTGAATAATCATAATTAATTCATCGAGTCTAGAAGAATCATCAATAGAATGCCGCGAGGATAGAAGAAAAAGCAGTGAATTATTTTTCTTCTTGTTCTATCCCCTTTGAGCAGAGATCATGGAACAAAAACAAAAGAGTGGGTGGTCAAAGAGAGAAACGTAGAGAAAAGCAGAATTTTGCTGCCTTCCAGCCGTATTATTACTTTCGACACATTTTCTACTGAAGCACCGGTGTTTTTATTGCCCATTATGGCCAAGATTAAATATTTGCTTATTCAAATGACTTAACGCTTTCCTCACAGCGTCGGACAGATTTATACGAGAAATGGGTATTTAGTCAATTTGCAAGCTTCTTTTATTGCCGACTCTGATTTATTTAGTACAATTATTTGTTACTGAAGACCGTCCTGGGTATGACGTTAAACTGCATCCGAGTCCTGGGTAAGACGATAAACTACATCCAACAGCAAGGCCTCTGATCAGGAGGTTTTGAGGAGCGTGGAACCACCTCTTAATTGCTGATGTTCCCAGGTCCACCCTGACACGGGGTGGTAGCACCTGTTAGGGTCCCAGCTATGGGAAAATAGTGAAATCCCAAGGTGTGTCCACGTCCTGGGTACGACGATAAACTACATCCGCGTCCTGGGTACGACGATAAACTACGTCCAACCAAAAGGCCGTCAATCCGATCAATCGGCTGGTCATGTCATGCCCCATCACATCTAACCCATCCCAAAACAACTACAACTTACAATTAACTTTCCCTCCCAAACCCTACACTAAATATGCTAACACCTTACCCCTAAAATGTGATGGGAAACAATGATGTTGCCAGCTATACGTTTTTGAAACGATAATGTTGCCAGCTATACGTTTATGATGTTGCCAGGGATACATTTTATTTGAAACAATGATGTTGCCAGCTATACGTTTTTGAAACAGTAGCCAGCTATACGTTTTTGAAACAGTAGCCAGCTATACGTTTTTGAAACAGTAGCCAGTTATACGTTTTTGAAACAGTAGCCAGCTATACGTTTTTGATATATCTAGTAAATACTGGATCTGGCATTAAATAACCCATAGTGGTTGATATGCCATAAAACCCCTAACAAACTAACAAACAATTGTTACTGAAGAGGATATACGGAACGTTTGACGACCCTAATGTCATATCAAAAGTTACTTTTTTTCGCTTTTTAAAAAGATTTAACACATGGAGAGTATTCTTGATCCCTTTTTAATACCCAGATTCAGTCATGTGACAACTACCAAGAATTTTCTTCTTGACCAGTTCACACTTGGAGCGAAAAGTTTATTTTTAAAAAGGTAAAGTTTTCATCCATTTATCCATTCCAATGCTTTCAAATTTAAATTATTTTTTTAAAAGGTCACACCTAAATTTTTTGTAAGAATAAAGCTTCGATTCATTTAAAAAAAAATTATAACCCAGTAACATTTTAACGCTTTCATTCACCCACAGGCTGGCAAAAATGTTAATTAGCTCAGTTTCTTCCCTATGTTACGGACTTTTTACAAGAAACTTCAAGGAGAAGAAGCATATCATTCTCGGAAGAGAGACGCCAAAGCATGAACTGAAAATCAAAACCACCGTGGGAAGCAAAGAATGTCATGGTTATTTTGATTCCAAGTTTTATTAACAGTATGAGTGGATAACGGGATGTCCCATTCTGAACAAATTATTCTGTTTATCAAGTCTGTTTTTTTTTATCAGTATCAGAACACATGGACAACTACCGGCTACTGCGATTGCAGATTTGACAAGACACAAAAAATCTTAGAACCTTCTGAATTCTGTAATTGATCCAAAAACTTTTGGTCGACAACGAAATGATACAGCGATCGATCACTGGAAAGCAACTTCGATTCAGTTGCATAATAGATCAGTTAAAGAAAATCGTGATATATTGAAAAGGTTAATTCATTTGCATTTAAATTTTGGCCTGTCAAAAATTACCATATCGCGGACACGATGAAAAAGAAGAATCAAACAATAAGTGGAATTTTATGTCTATATGTGAAGCAGTAACAGAATACAATGATTGTTTTAGATCGCATTTAGATTTCGTGAAGAAAAATGCCAACAGCGTATTTTCTGGACTTTTAAGTGATATTCAAAACGAGATCCTTAATTCTATAGCTGCTACAATTGAATGTGAAATTAAGACAATGATAAAAAACATCATTTGTTGCTGTTATGTTTGATGGGACAATGGATCTTCGAATGAAATCTCAATTGTCAGGCACTTTGGGATTTGTTGGCGAGAAAGAAAATCCTCAAGAAAGGGTTTTGAAATGGATATGTCGATGTCAGTAAAGGCAGAACTGCATCACTGACAGAAAAAGTTTGAAAATGTGTTATTGAATTCAACTGTGGCTCAAAATCCGTCGTACAGACTTATGATGGTTGGGCATTTGAACGGAGTGCAAGTAAGAGTAAAGGAGATTTTTGGCGCGAACGTCATTGTTATGCACATTCACTGAATATGGTACTCTTAATCAGCCTCGAGTATTTGCTCATGTTAAATTTTCTTCTAAACTTTAAAAAGAATTTCAACTTTTTTTCTCGAAATCGATGGATCGAATAACAATACTGGAAATAGCTGGAAGGTGATTTCCAAAGTTACCCGAGACACGCTGCAATTATTCATCACAAGTATCCATTTTGTCCGGTAAAATTATTGTTTTTTAGCTATTCTCAGCCATATTAGAAAATCTAGAGGATTTGAATGCTTCAGAATTAGCACAAGCAAAAGGATTCGTTGCCATCCTAAAAGATTTTCAGTTTAACTTTTCATTAATGGTTTTTAAAACTATGTTGATTGGCTCAAAGATTCTGTTTTCGATACTTCAATAAGTTCACTTGACATTTGGAGGTGTATTTGTGAGGTTGAGAACTTCAAAAACATTTGGTTGAATAACAAGTTTCAGGAATTTTACCGCCGGGTTCTGAATGGTCGCTGAGCCAACAGAGAAGTGTGGTCGAAAGAAACTTTGTTTAATAGCATTTTGAATTAAATTATTTTTCACGTTGAGCAAAGATTTAAAACGGGGACATATTTCTTATGCTTTTCTTTTTACAATTTATAGTAATTCTTTTTCTGTCAATATGTATATTTTCCCAACTCCCGATTTTGCAGTGCCATTACATATGGAGTCATTAGAATAAACGAATTTAAAAAAAAATGTAATTTAAATAATAAATCTTACTCCTTTAATCATAGGCTACATAAACAGCTAGCAAACAGATATGGTTCAACACCGACGTTTTTATAATATACTATCTCTGCAAAGACTTTTCGTCTCTGTTTCGCTTTGTACCAGACTAAAGTTAAGCTTATTAATATCTGTCAAGCACGAAAACAATGTTTTTAAAAGTCTCTGTAGAAAGTTAAATGAAGCATAATTATAATACCTCATTTAATTTTATATCAGACCTGTCTATCTATTCAGATCTATCTATCTATTCAGATCTATCTATCTATTCAGATCTATCTATCTATCAATCAATCTATCTATCGTTAAATTAATACGTATGTAACCTAATGGCGCAAAAAAGTATTTATTCGACACAAGTATTTATTTTTCTGCATAGTCTTCTTTATCAATGCACTTAATTTAGTGAGAAATATTGATCACATAGACAGAACTGTCGGTGGGGTTCAAGAAATATACCCGTACAGAGGTGTAGCCACCTGTTTACTGCATCTATGTCTACATTATTGACTCTCACACTAACCGGACCAAATTTCTAACTTTTTGATTCTCTCTATCTACTTTTTTTTGACTCTCATGAAAACTAGACCTATGTCTAGCCTTTTTTCTCACTGCAAACCAGACTTAAATTTCTTTTTAGTTTCGGCCATTTCCATCCCGCTTTTGCCTTTTTAACTCTCGTGTAAACCAGATCTTTGTCTACCTTTTTGACTCATGTGCAAACCAGGCCCATATCAACCTTTGTGACTCTCGTGCAAACCAAACATATATCTACCGTTTTGACTTTCTCGTTTTGTCGACCGATGCATTATCAAAACGGCAGAATTCGGCATTAAATAACCTGGAAAAGTTTGATATGCCATAAAGCAAACCAAACTATATAGTGAAAATTTCAGATCAGCATTCAGCTAATAACTGTCTATCAGGTTACAAATATACTGACCAGCCCTAGGCAGACTGCTCTCATTTACCCACCATTGAAAATCCTCCCTTCCTCCTATCAAAATGGCTGATGCCCAATTCCACGAGAGTGCCTCTTTGCTCCTTCTTGGTCTTACGCTTTCCACTGACCTGAGGTGGAACAACTATATTGAATCAATAGCTTCATCTACCGCAAGGAAAGTTGGTTCTTTGTGTCACGCCAGAAGGTTTTTCTCGCCTGAGTTCATCTTTCAACCGTCCTGGGTATGACGATAAACTGCATACGCGTCCTGGGTATGACGATAAACTACATACGCGTCCTGGGTAAGACGATAAACTACGTCAAACAGCAAGGCCTCTGTTCAGGAGGTTTTGAAGAGCGTGTAACCACCTCTTAATTGCTGGTGTTCCCAGGTCCACCCTGACCCGAGGTGGTAGCACCTGTTAGGGTCCCAGCTATGAGCAAATAGTTAACCCCGATTATGAAAGTGTAAAAATAGGTTTTAATACCAGAAATACTTTGTAAAAAATTATTACCAGAAGTAAATCTTTGAAGAAAAAAAACCATTACCAGTAATATATTTTTGAAGAAAATATTACTAGCAGTACGTTTTTGAAAAAATATTACCAGCAATACATTTTTTTAAATAATATTACCAGCTATACATTTAAAAAAAAAAAATATTACCAGAAATAGATTTTTGACAAAAGAAAATATTAGCAGGAAAAAAAAGTTGTCGGCATTAAATAACCGATTGAGGTTGATATGCCGTAAAACAAAACAAACCAAACCATCCTTCAAATCTACCATTCTTCCTTGCATTGAATACTGTTGCCATATATGGTTTGGTGCCCCCGCTGTTCATCCCGAGGTCCTCAACAAAATCCAGAGACGGATATGCAATGTGATAGGTCCTGATTTGGCATTTCGTCTACGGTCACTTTCTCACAGACGTGCTGTGGCTTCCCTCTGTCTTTTCTACAAATATTTTCACGGCAACTGCTCGAACGAGCTTCTTTCACTGGTACCCAAATTGCATGAATTTAAGCGTGCTACTAGGTTGGTATCTAGGTCCCACCCTTTCTCTGTCGAAACTATTAAATGTAGCCGTCTCTTCTACTCCAACAGCTTCTTCTCTCGCACTTCCTGACAGTGGAATTCCCTTCCTCTTATTTGCTTCCCTGGTAGCTATAATCTTTAAATATTCAAATGTAATGTTAATCGATATCTTCTGGTGCCTTGATTTTTATCCACGTCCTTCTCTTTATCCTTTCCTCAAACACCCCTCTTTACTCTTGCTCTCACTCTCTGTTACCCCTTGCGTGCTAGTGGCACTCCCGCTTTGTATGGGGTGATATGCTTAAAAAAAGATGAGATCATTGCGAAGTAAATGTTTAAAAATAAATATTAAACACTAAAAAGGCAATAGGTGTTGAGGTTATTGCGATAAGACTAGCTGACATAGGAATTAGGGAGAGAGAGAAAAAGGGTCCTTCTCAGTCTATGCGCAGTATAGGGTCACAGACTCACCATGCAAGTAAGCTTTTTACCGGGTGATATTTCCGCACCTATGCCCAATCGGTTTTGAATTCAGGGTTATCTTTTTCTAGAATGGTTGCCAACTAAAACTAGAAAACCCAGTCTGTTCTGCTATTTAACCATTGTTGAGAAGAGAAGAAATGGATTCATATCTTTCCCAAGTATAATTTGGGCGAAAGTGAATTCAGCGACATCGATAGGAATTTGAACTCGGCATGCCCATTTTACTTTCCGCGCCGAAAACCAAATTCGGACAGCCGGAAGTAGGAACATCAGACGTTATAAAAAACACGCGCACCGTGCCCGGACATCAGTTATAAGCCGGACAGCTGTGAGAAGGATGGAAGTGTGTAGAGATCTCGTTCGGGGCTGTTTGCTTTAAGACTTCAAAGTGGGCTTATCAGCAGCTGCATCAAGTCGCCGCATATGTCAAGCGTTTGGGGATAGTGTTGTGGATGAACGTACTGCAAGGCGTTGGTTTCGAAAATTCAAGTCGGGAGATTTGTCTCTCCATGATGAGCCTCGCAGTGGACGACCACAGATCTTGAATGACAGAGTCCGGAAGGTGGCCATTGAAGAGGACAGTAGTCTAACGTGTGGTGAACTTGCAGGACAGTTCAACATTTCCGATGAAACAGTTAGACTTCACCTGCACCGCCTAGGTAAGACGTACAAACTGAGCAAGTGGGTTCCGCAAACGCTGTTGGAGGTCCACAAGGAACAACGAGTGGCAGCCTGCGTATCGTTGCTTTCTCGCCACCTTATTCAATCGAGTGCTTACCAGTGATGAAAAGTGGGTTCTGTACGAAACTCCCAAGCGTTCCAGACATTGGTTTTCTCCTCAGGATGCTGTTCCTCACACCGCAAGACCGCCTATGCACCCACGCAAGATTATGCTTTGTGTCTGGTGGACAGGTCGTCAAGTGGTTCATTATGAACTGCTACCAACGGATCAAACGGTCACTGGAGACCTATACTCGCAGCAATTGAAACGTGTGCAACAGGCATTGGGCCAGAAGGAGCCAGCAATGGTGAATCGCAAAGGTGTGCTTTTCCTCCATGACAACGCCAGGCCGCATGTCGCGCGAGTGGTCAGGGGTACCATACAGCAACTTGGGTGGGAGACTTTGTGCCATCCACCTTATTCACCTGACCTTGCACCATCCGATTACCACCTCTTCCACTCCTTGGATAATCATCTTCGTGGGAAATCCTTCACCAATGAAGCAGACTTGCGCAAAGCCCACACGGACTTCTTTGCTTCAAAACGACCTGAGTTCTACCGCAAGGGCATTGAACAGCTGGAGACACGTTGGCAGAAGGTGCTGGATGCCGATGGCGATTACTTCGAAGACTAAATATAAGTTACACATACTGTAAAGCGTTTTCTTTTTTTTCCTTTAAAAACGGACATAACTTTTTTGGTTACCTTGTACTTTCATGGGAATTGTTCGGGTGAACTCTTCGCTATGGCGCCTAGACTTTATGAATTTAAACGCAGTACTATATTGACAATAAGGTCTCATCAATTTACAGTGAAATTGACTAGATGTAACCGTAAGTTCTATGCTAACAGTTTCTTATCTCGCACTTCTCGCTTGTAGAACTCTCTTCCGGCTCCATGCTTAAAAATTTAAATGTAATGTCAATCGTTATTACTGTCTTCTATTGATTCCGATCCTTCATAATGTTTCTTGTTTTTAATTCTTTCACATCCACATTCCCCCCGTGTCTTAGTGGCTTTACTGCCTTGCTTGGGGTAAATTCGATTTTAAAAAATATGTGTGCGTTAGGGAATTGTCTTAGTGAAAGATACATAAACATATGAGTTATCACTTAAAAGAAGAAATCTTTCAAACAACAGAGGAGGTGCGAGTGATCTTACAGTTAACAGCGCATAAAATGAGCGTCCTGGGTAAGAAGATAAACTACATCCGCGTCCTGGGTAAGACGATAAACTACATACAATAGCAAGGCCTCTGATCAGGACGTTTTGAGGAGCGTGGAACTACCTCTTAATTGCTGGTGTTTCCAGGTCTACCCTAACCCGGGGTAGTAGCACCTGTTAGGGTCCCAGCTATGGGCAAATAATTAACACCTAAACTTGGGTCAAAATTGTATGAAAGAGTAAAAATAGGTTTTAATACCAGAAATACATTTTTTTTTAAATTATTACCAGCAATATTTTTTTAAGGAAAAATTATTATCAGTAATAATTAAAAAAAAAACGAATACCAACAATACAAACAACTATACAGTTTTTGAAGAAAAAAATATTACCAGAAATAGGTTTTTTGTAGAAAAATATTACCAGAAATAGATTTTTGAAAAAAAATATAACCAACAATAAAAATGTTGTCTACAATTAAATAACCCATTGAGGTTGATATGACGTAAAACAAACCAAACCAAACCATTGTCCACTGACATTCTCGCAATATCAAAATCAGAAACCTCACATATCAAGCATATATTTATAAACAGGAATTAAATTGATTGCTATTACACATTTACCATAAATAAAGACAATACAAGACCAGTAAATAAACGTAGCCAGTGAAATGATTCCTTCCTGCTTTTAAAAATAAAGCCTCGTTCATTGCTTTTAAAAATTTGATAGGTTTTTTTCCCGTTATATTTCCTTTATTTTTTACTTGCTTAAATGGCGCCTTCGCTGGTTTCCGCTCGATATCAAATCCATTATTATTTACAGAATATATACAATAGTTATTAGCAAATACGAATTATCAATAAACTTAATAATAATAATGATAATAATAATAGCAGCAATAATATTTAACAACAACTACAATAATGATAATAATAAAAGCAACAATATTAATAATGTGGGAGATAAAGAAGAAAAAATGCATCATCATAGATATCGCAGAGTGCAGACGGTTGTTGACAAAGTTAAAAAAAGGAAAATTATGACATTAAAATGGGAAGTGCACAAATTGTGGTCAATGAAGAGTGTAGATGTCAACTGCATTGATGTTGGTGCTCCGGGCACCATAATTACTGAACTCCCGAAGTGGCAGCAGAACATTGGGGGTCAATGCCAAGATTTGGGTACTTACGGAAGACTGCACACCTTGAAATTGCTCGTACACTCCCAAGAGTGAACCAATCAGGATGAAAATGTGCCACCTCAGTCCTTTTTGGTTCTACCGCAAGCAAATTTTGCTTTTTGTGGATCAAACAACATCAATAATAATAATAATAAATAATTAAATAAATAAATAATCGTCATTGGTATAGCGCTGCCTAACAGGGAAGATTGCAGACTGCTTAAGAATTTGCACCAACTTTTTTATTTCGATAGTGATTTTCAGCATGTCTCCGCTTCTTCATGCTATATCGCAAACTCTGCTTTCCACGAAACAATGCCCAGAATAATATAAGCGTTTGTTAAGTGTATAAATTTCAATTGATCGTAAGTTCAATACTTGGTTAAGGCAGATAAATTCATATACTAACATCGTATAGCATTAAGTCATATGAGATTTCCACCGAACGTAGACAGCAGAATGGGGACAGTATAACTTCGTGGATTTAATAAAGAGGTTTGGTTAAAAATTCTGAGAATGTTACCAAATACCACCGGTAACTGGAGAAGGCTGAAGAATACAATAACCGGAAATAGTGACGACATTAATCGGAATGAAGACATCAAGTAAATCGGTGCATAATTATAATGTCTCCTACAAAAAAAAATTGCAGAGGATTTTGACATTTTGATGACGGGATTACATCGGGTAAATTAACAGTGAACATCTTGAATTTCAAAAACAACGTCACAAAATCGCTCTCTTATTTATAATTAAAATTAATTAAATGAATGATTAAAGATTTTAAGTGACATACCTGTTTTGTTTTTCTCATCTGAAATTGTCGAAATGTTCAGATAATTTCCATATTTGCTGGTATTTAAAGGACTTCGCCCTGAAAAATACAATTTATCAGACAACAAATATTCCAACAAATATTTTTTCAAACTTGAAAATCAACATTCGAAATCACAGCTTTTTAGTGAGGTTCGAACACCGACCTCTGGTCAGTCAGATAAGTGACATACATGCTACACATTTCGATTTATGACTGACTAGGTAGAAGATTTTCAGTAGTAGGTTACCATTTCTTTCTGCGGTAAATTGGTTGCTAACTAGGGCTATAGAACGCAGTCTATCCTGCTATTAAACCCATGTCTGTGAGGAGAAGAAATGGATTCACGCGTAAGTGAATGCAAACGACCATACTGGAATTCGAACTCTGTTCAATGATCATCTCATTCCGAGCCGATATCCATTACGCGATAACGCACCCCCTCTTGTATATGGTACAAAATCAAAATGGAGTAGGAAGTAGGAAGTTTGCATTCATCATGGTTTTTATCTGATCATTTCTAGTAAGCCTCTGAACGGAACTAAAATGACCAACGTTTCACCCAGTGAGTTCCACGAATAAAATGGATGTTTTAAAGACATTATCCGTGTTTAAACCATAACCATAATAGTAACATATTACAATTTTATTCATTTCCGTAAATTCAATTATTCTTTATTCTTATGACATGCAAAAACTTTAAAGATAATACAGTGTAACCCGGATATAAGAGACCCGGATATAAGATAAATTTTCCTCTGGTCCCAAATTAGAGCCTGTGTTAATGTATATATAATAGACCAAACCCGGATATAAGTGAAACCCGGATATAAGAGACGTCTTCTCCGGTCCCGACAACTCTCTTATATCCGGGTTACACTGTATATAAAGATATAATAATTTTAAAAGAAAGTTTATAAATACGTACCAATCAATTAAATTCGATTTTGATAATAGTGATTTTACTAATAACTGTAAACATGAGTATTCCGTATTGTACAAAACCACATAACGAACTTTTTAAACACAGGCATAGAATTTTCTTTATTAAATATTAATTATTTTGTTAGGATTACAATTGTTTTATTGAACCCGGTAGGACAATGAAATTATATATATAACACTCACCCTAAACCTCCTACTAGGATTCAAAACAGCACAAAAATAAAATACATCTTAAACAGTCAAAACATGTAATAAATATCCTTGAAAATGGTTAAAGAAATGGCCGAAAACGCTTGGGACAATGGACAATATGGAAAGTTTTGCACTTCCTTACTTACATGAAACCGTCCTGGGTATGACGGAAAACTACATACGCGTCCTGGGTAAGAGGATAAACTACGTCCAACAGCGAGGCCTTTGATCAGGAGGTTTTGAGGAGCGTGGAACCACCTCTTAATTGCTGGTGTTCCCAGGTCCAACCTGACCCGAGTACCATCTGTTAGGGTCCTAGCTATGGGTAAATACTTAACCCCCAAACTGGGGTCAAAATACCATGAAAGTGTAAAAATAGGCTTTAATACCAGAAATACATTGTAAAAAAAAAAAAAGTATTGCCAACAATACATTTTTTGAAAAATTAAATATTACCAGCAATAAAAATATTGTCGGCATTAAATAACCCATTGAGGTTGATATGCCGTAAAACAAAACAAACCAAACCAAACCAAATTTCTACCAAAATTTAAAATGTAAGAACGTTGGGAAAACTAAATAAAAATTAATTAAATCTTCCTTGTCTGCCATATTTAGCGAAAGATGTTTAAAAGAAAGATTGCTGCTCACACACACACACACACACACACACACACATATATATATATATATATATATATTACTTCAGCTTTATTGTAGTAGATTAATCCTATAAAATAGACGCCACATGTTTTTTAAAATTTTAATCAGTGTGTATTACGTCTATCCGTCTGCGCATTCTAGAAATCTTATTAAAGAAAATGTGCTCCCCGGTTTGTAGGAGAAACCACCGTTTGATCCGGCGTACTTTACCGCTTGGCTACAGATAGCGTCACAGTCTAGCAAGGCTTTGTTTTCCCTTTTATTTTCAAATACGAGTATCCACTACAATAACGTTTGAAGTAATAAAAATATTGGATTAAAAATCAATCCATTAATTCTTTTTACATATATATATATATATATATATATATATATATATATATATATATATATGATGATTGTCATTTCTTTGCAGAAGAAGACCATCTCTTCACTTGGTAGCTTTTTTGTCTTTTACATTCAGAATTCTATTATTTCCATCATTTATAGGTGAGCTAATGCTCTGCGATGGACCTGTAAGTGATACTTAAGGTAATATTCACTTTTACAACACTTATGCACGTGGCAAACATAAAGTTTGTCTGTGTTACTTATGTTGGAAACTTGCCGGTCCCTGTGTACAATCGTGTGACGTTTGACTTCCGCAACGGACTTAGAAGCCTTGTTATAAAACTCGCACAAATAACCTGCAGGTATTTCTGGTAGGGTTGCATTCACAGGTGTTTACATCTGACCTCTCTGGTTTGATCTCACGTGACTAGCCAAACCGCCGAGAGGCTGACTTTTCCACAAATACTGAATGTGGTGGTGTCCTAATAGATCTGGGACGAATTATATTTTCTCGCACTTTTTGTTGGGATGCTCAATTCTCTTTTCCTCATATATATATATATATATATATATATATATATATATATATATATATATATATATATATACTCCATCTTTTTTTCTTTCATTGCTAGATAGTTTTACTCCATCTTTTTATTGGTTTAGTCACAAGCCCTTTACTTCGGGTCTTATTTATTTTCAATCGATTTTATTTCATAGTTACCGAATTTTCTTACCTTGTCAAAATTATCGAATTTTCCGGGCACCAGGTAGAGAGATACAGTCAAAAGTGTAATGATGAATGAGATGTGTTATGTGCATGGAAGAGAAGTGAATATTATGAGGAGAGTACGAAGATGAGGACTAATCCTTAACTTGAAGATGTCGAGATCAATTGCCTATAGAAAACTTTTTTCTCGTTTTTTACGTATATTTATGAAAATAAAATTAGCAAAAATGTTTTTACATTAACAAACAATAGATAGATACTATTTTTACCTCTTGCATGAATTCTTAACAAATAAACCTCCTTTACTTATTTTCAATGCTTTTATCAATATCATTTCCAGTGCATTTAACCTTATTCTGTCGGTATCTTTTTTGTAAGTCAAGTCCTTGGCACTCATAAACTTCCTGCCTTTTGTTGTTCTAAGTAATTTTTGACAATTTAACATTGTGGGATACACGCACATATAGCGATTTACTAAGCGTAGCTTAGATGTGACACAAGGCCGAAAATAAGCAGGACCAAGTGAAGGTCGAACTCACTACTCAGTCGTAAATTATCGAAGTACTCCCATGCACATATACCCGCACAAGAAGCACCCTCAATTTTGTAAATTTCAAAATCAGTTTCATTGAATCATTTTGCTACGTACATGAATGCAAAATGTCATTGCAACATGACAAAGAAGAAAACTTATAGACCAATCAAATCGTTCTATTTTGGTGTTGAAAATTACTAAGCTTCTTAAAGGAAATGTAAACAAAAAGTTCAACAGACGCACTAGCTTCCAAGAGGATTGCGTTTCGGCGACCGACGACCTAAAAGGAACTGTTTTCAATCGTCCACCCACTTCCATCGAAGCTTACGCCAAAGCCATAGCTGAAAGTTCAACGGACTCCCTAAATCTACTGTCTCTTTTTTCACGCACATACATACAGACTTTCTATTTGAAGCCAGACACCTGAAAAAAACATCCATTCACTCAAAACCCTTCTGCTATCAACAATTTTAAATTATTACACTAACTTAATTTCTTTTTTATTACCTTGTTTTGTTTGACGCATATATATATATATATATATATATATATATATATATGTGTGTGTGTGTGTGTGTAAAATTATCGTTATCCTGATACTGTTAATCCATTCTTGCATTGAATTAAATCATTTCGAAATGCTAAAGTTTTTTTTTATCGAATTTTGTTAAGGGACTCGCGATTAATTTAAATGGGCGTTCAAATAAGAATTAACTTTGTTTTCCCTACACTATCCCACTTTGTCCGTGTTCTGTCATACTGTTATTAGAATTAAACATTTGACATGTTTGTTTACCAAATCCTGTTTCTGAAAACCCGGTTTATATGAACACCTTCTTTTAAAGCCACACTATGAACTTTTTTAACGACCAACTTTAATTTCCGACTGAGACCTGGTAAAGTTTTCACAATTTTTCATAACTTCTAACAAAATCTTTCATCTATTGCCGATTTCGAAATGCCAGCATGACACACATTGTGTAGACGTATTTTATTGAAATCCCTTTTTAAAATTTGAATGTTTTAAATCATTAAAATTGAGGCTAAGATTAGTTTTGCATTAAGATTAATCAGCGTAGAAACAACAAAAGAACGTTGTACCACGCTTTCAAGATGTCAGCAGTTTACAAAATTTCTTTTAACTCTTCCCTCTCCTCTCTACATTCTATGTACAAAACAAATCTGACACAATAATCGAATATTAATGATTGTATCTCGAAAGCCAAACAATCAAGGTAACATCCACTAAACGTAGCAGCATGTCGATATATATAATATTAGGCACAAGACATTTGCATTCTGAATGGCGTTGACTACTGGACAATCTCCTTAAAGATGAAGAAAAGACTTGAAGCAACAGAAATTAGGTTCTACAGAAGGATGCTGAGAATGCCATGGACCGAAAATGTGAGAAACGACGAAGTTTTAGAGAAAATGGAAACAAGACGGACGCTTATTCTTAACATCAGAATGAGATAGTTGAAATTTCTAGAACACATAATGAACAAGGTGGGGTTGGAAATTTTGATACTCACAGGACAGACTGAAGGCAAGAGGGACATAGGAAAACACTGCATAAACTACCTAGCGAACTTGAAAAAAATGGATGGCGGGACAAGGTTTAGGAGAGATAACAAAAAGAAAAATTATTAAGAGCAACAAAGGACAGGGAAATGTGGAGAGCCATGATCGCCAACGTTCTGAAAGGAAGAAGAATTTTTTCACTTACCTCGTATGACCATATTTTGAACAGCCGCATCAGTGACAGGTTTGGTACAATTGGTAGATCCATGGGCCATTTTAGTCGTATTTCCGGTCAAATTTTTATTTGAGAAGACTAAAGGTGGCAGTTTGCGGTTTTTCACCTGGCGAATAGGATTTGACATGTCGACGGTCTGTTCATGTTTTGACATCTTTCTTCAAAGAAATATTTACTTGTTCTAAGCGTACAAATAGAAAAGATAGAACACAAATGTACCGTTTCAAAAATCTGAGAAATCTGAATTTATTTTAGCTTTTAAGTCTAAGCAAGAAAATGGCAAGCAAATGCAAAGTGCATGTTAGTGTTTAGAGCGCGTCAAAGAAGATATATTTTAACATTTGTCGCACTTAAGAAGTGTTTAAAATACAATTATATAATGCTTTTGTTTTATGTTGAACTTGAAATATATTTACGAATGTATTATCAAGGAAATATCAAATCTGGTTTTGATTTGATTATATGGAAACTATTTCCTTCAATGTGTTCTATTTTTGAATGATTGTACCGTTTTTTTTCTTTGTTTAAAATCTCCACGAGCAAAATGATCGAAGGCAAGCAGGAAAATATTGCAAGTAGAATAACCATAAATTATAGCATTTTTTTTAGTCTTAGGAGATTTATTATGATGAGTTATTTATATAGGGATGCTAACTAAATTTCTCGACTCTTAGAAATACACATTTTGTAATATTTTATGTGCGTTTTAATAGAAACGTTCTTTTTATAATACTTTTCTTTTCAATAGTGTCTATCTTTTTGTTATTATTTTATCGTTCGTGTTAATATTAAAATCGTTTCATTATCACTCTTTATTTGTAAAAAGAACTGATTACTTGAATAAAACTAAAATTAAATATGACACCATCGTCACAATATTGAACTAATCCAGTTTTGTACTGCTGTTTCGATTCTCTTCTTCTTCTTCTTCTTCTTCTTCTTCTGCTTCTTCTTATTATTCTTTTTATTATTATAAAAACATCTTTTTAATGTTTCATTTAATCTTCTTTTTTGTTCCACATAAAAAAGACTCTTGATTCATACAATTGAATTCTTACAAGATACACACGAGATGCATTCTATAGTAAAAGAAATAACAATTTAATATCAATGTGAAACAATATTCCGAAAAAGAAAGCAATAAAGTTAATTTTAAAAGATACGAAATTAATAATAAAATATATGAATCGATTAAATCTGAAATATTCCGTCAGTCTTTCTTCCGCCTGTCGTCCCAAACTGAACCAAACATTTGTTTGATTTGTTTGTAGGGATTCCTTCTTAAATAAAACTTCGTGTCTCCAGTCGCTAATCTTTCTATTGCAGTCAAATCAGCTTTCATCTGCTACTAGGCGCCTACACATACGTCAATCAAGTCACAATAAATCCTCAGTCCTCGCCCTCTCGTTTTCACCACCTACAAGTTACAGTTTTTACATGGCGGGCACGAACGTGTCTTGACGTATATTATCCTGATACAAGACCCTCGTAAAAGTGTCGGATTTTATCCAAGTTACCAGAGTGACATATACGTCCGAGCCAGAATTGTCCTCTGTTTAGCCGGTATGATCCAGGAATAAAGTATTATAGGTTATAGAATAGAGTGTGCTCTGTGGTCTTTAAGTAATAATGCTTAAAAATCGATTAATTGATAGGTACAGTGACACATGCACATACTATGTGTATAGATGACTTTGTGCTTAGCAATTAGTAGTCCCAGGTGTTACGGGAGACAGCGATCCATGATGTATGATAATAATTTATGTGCATCTCTAGAGCAGTGGTCGCGATAGACGCGTTTGTCATATTGAAAAAGGTAGTGGAGGGAGTCCCAGCATCATTAGAGGGGACAGTTTAGACAACAGATAACGAGAAGAATATGTGTAAGTTTATAAAATTATTTGTATTATTATTTGTTTTATTAAATATCTTAGAAAGAAAAAAGGGTCCAGTTTGAAAGATTTCTCTTAGATGTTAGAAGATAAAGGAAATAATGATGAATGCACGCAAGGTCTATGCGTACTACCCACGAACCCCCGAACGGGGTGGACCCTAGCCTGATTGAGGGCTGTGGGTAGTGCTTTGCTATATTATCAACATGTGCTTTTTTCTACTTACATTTATATATATAATTAAAACTAAACAGTGCGCAACAGTCTGATCTTTGATTTCAGGCAAATATTCTTATATAGGGTGACCCCCAAAAACGGGAACTATTTAACAATCCAATAAAACCAAGAGTGATGGAAGAAAAATATTTAATTCATAGTAATTGAAACCCTAAAACATGCCATTTAAGAAACAATGATGGAATTTTCGTTTTTTTTTTAAATTACGTCCTGTAGATGGCGTCCTCTTGTACGAATGCATTCTTGAAATCTGCTGTTGAGATTCCTCATTGACTGCTGCGACATTTCAGCTGGGATACTGTGAATTTCATTCTCGTTACTAAAATGGCGAAATGTTTACTTGCTCAAGGTCACTGTCTTGCAGTGTTACCACTTGCTCATGTCTGGCAATACGCACTTCAAACATTCCCGTTTTTTTGGGTCACCCTATATTTCCAGATGAGGTTTAGGTTTGCAACGGCTGTCACTCTTAGGACAACTAATGAAATAACAATGCCAAAATCACGACGTTTTACTTAAACTCGTCCTATTTTTATACAAAACTTCACAAAAATTTAAGTTGTATCTTTTCAAAGATTTTATGCGATTGACCAATAGAAACTAAGTGTAGACATTATTTTAATTGAAATTTTGTATTAACCGAAAAATCTGAGATAAAATCTTTAAGTACATGCTTGTAAAATCTACGTTATTCATCGGACGTTAATAATAATAAGAATTATTACCGATACAGATAAATACGCATGTGTAGCTGAAATAATTTTGTATTTTCGTTAGACACCAATGATCAGTGTTCGAGTAAAGATATAAATCAAGATTTAGTATACTGTTTTTTTATGGATCAGTCCACTACACTTGTAGAAGAGCGGCGTTACATAATCTTCCTCACACCTTTATCAATATAGCCTATTTTGTAGCAGAGATATGTTTGTATTTACCACAGGTGTCAAAAGTTGATGTTCGATCTAAGCAAGCAATCTCTTTCTACGAGAAAGATTGACATAAAAAATGGAGTGCTGCTGTCGTATTTGGTCAGGAGCTGCCCAGTCACCACTTTATAGTCTCAATAGAATCCAAAAGCGTCTCGCCGTCCTTGTGGGTGATATTTTCCACCCTGAAACCCCTCTCTCACAGACGAGATGTGGCAAACTTCTCACTGATCCATCGTTACTTCCATAGAAAATGCTCGACCAAACTACATTCCTTGGTTCCACCAGTTCTAACCTTCACGCCTAGGACCCACCATGCCACTCACATTGTAGTAAACCACCCTCATTCCCTTCGTATTCCATTGGTGACAAGTACGTTCCACTCGAGCCACTTCTTCCCGCGAACCACTGCTCTGTGGACCTCGATCAGTACAATCCTAACCTATTCAAGCTAACTGTTATGCTCCCACCTATCCGTATAAATTGTGTCTCTTACTCTCTACCTTGAGTGACTCCCGAGCCTTGTACAGAGTGAACTTAACTGTAAAAACAAACAAAAAAAAAACTTCCTTCTATCTTTCCATCTTGGCCTTGTTCCGCACTATATTAAGTTTTATATATTTCCAAACTCAATCTATGTCCGCAAGAAAAGAAGTTTTTTTTTCTGTTAATAACTCGATTACAAATAGAATCCATGGAAAATTTGATAATGATATACATAAGCGTAAGGGGCGGCCTTGTGTCACATATAAGCTATGCTTGAAAAACCACAATTGGCGTAAAAGGTGGGAAATCTTGGGACAGCAAACAAAATGTACATTTTCAGAAAAAAAAAACCCTCATTATTTTCAGGGCAACTTAGAAGATTTTCAATGCAAAACTTGTCTTCCTTACACCCGAAATATAAGTTTAAACGCAACCACATATATATTTTAAAACAAATCTTATTGAATTAATTTTTAATAAACTTATTGGACTTTGTGGATATTTACACATTATAAACTGCTAAATTCTTTTAAAGAACAAGTACAACTATAGAAAAACGAATATTTTACGAGTTATGTTAGAAAAGTAACGGGACTGTTGTCGCAAACAATTTATTTAAATTTCGAACAAACAAATTACATGGTTTCCCCATCAAAGTAATCCCCCTTGAGTCTAATCCACTTTTCCATCCTCCTCTGCCACGCTTCTATGCACTGCTGGAAGGATTATTCTTGGATGTCCCTCAGCTCCGCCGTTACAGCCCTCTTGGTGACCTCCACGCCTTCAAAACAAGTCCTCATGATGATCCCTTGAACTTGGGGAAAAGACAAAAGTCACATAGAACAAGATCAGGTGAACAGGGAAGTTGTTCTAGTTTTTCTCGACCAGGAACTGCTGGATTGTGAGTATGCGTATTGTCGTGGTGAATCAGTCACAAAAATGTGAAAAAATGCAATGATTGCAGAAAGCCAAGATTACAGTTATATACTCCCAATATATCATGTTAGATGATAACACATTCCGCCTATCCCTCTTTCGCCTATAGTTCACACAGTACAACCAGTCCCGTTACTTTTCAGGCAGACCTTGTAAACCTGTGCGGATCTATTACGCACGAGCATGTATACATACAAAAATACAAATCACATATAACGCCAAGCATTCATTGGTTAATTAATCACCACTACGTTATTATAGGCAATTTACAAATCGCAGTAATTTTGTAATCGCTCTATTTTTAAGTAGTCAATTTTGTGCACTTTTTGGAGAAACGGATCACGGAAGCTTCTTAAGTATCCCCAAAGCTCGCTCGCTGATTGGTCGGTGCCAACCAATCAGATCGTTTGCACGTGAAGAATAATTCTTTCCGCGCAGCGATTTGGAGCCTACAGTCGCTTATTTAAGCTAAGGTCTTTTTCATCACATTAGTGAGAAATTCAGCTGCCAAACGAATCCACGACAGTTGAAACAATGCGCCAACCTTCTTACTCACACACACCACTCACATGCTGAACATACCTTGTACACAGTCACATAAACTCTTCTTACAAAAGAATATCTTTCAAGAACAATCATTAGAAGAGACTTTCATAAACATTCTTTCAGTGAACTTTGGAATACTAAATTAACAGTTAAAGAGAGGTTTTGAGGAACGTGGAACCACCTCTTAATTGTTGGTGTTCTCAGGTCCATCCTGACCCGGGGTGGTAGCACCTGTTAGGGTCCCAGCTATGAGTAAATAGTTAACCCCCAAACGGGAGTCAAAACATTATGAAAATATAAAAATAGGTTTTAATACCAGAAATACGTTTTTGTAAAAAAAATTATCAGTAATACATTTTTTGAAAAAAATATTACCAGAAATACATTTTTGAAGAAAAAAATATTACCCGCAATAAAAATCAAGACACTATGAAAGTGTAAAAATAGTTTTTAATACCAGAAATACTTTTACCAGCAATAATTTTTTAACGAAAATTATTACCAGCAATACATTATTGCCAACAATACATTTTTGAAGGAAAAAAAATATTGCCAACAATACATTTTTGAAAAAAAAAAAATACCAGTAATACATTTTTGTAAAAAAAAAAAAAATTCCATTGAAAATACATATTACCAGCAATAAAAATATCAGCATTAAATAACACATTGAAGTTGATATGCCATAAAACAAATCAAACAAACAAAAAAACCAAGCCATATCAATACAATGAGCTGATGAAGAATCCTTTCTCCGCCTGTGACAGGATGCGTAACTTTCAAGACTGATGAAGTTCATTCTGTGCGATTTTATGGGCCGATGCATCCATACGAGTGGCCCAGGCTCCTAGGTGTTTTTATCGAGTTTCTGTCACTAGAATGGTTGCCAATCAAAACTATAGAATCCAGTCTGTGCTGCTGTGTAAAAGAGCCGGATTAATACTTTCCACAAGGGTATTTACGCATAAATTAATGTAATCGCCTCGACTGGAATTCGAACTCGGCTCTCCGATTTCTCAGTGAGATAATACGTCGACTTACAATTTTCTCACAATTTTGTTGTTGTTTTTTTTTCTTTAAGACTTCATCGGACTAAATTTGTTATGTTGATGCGACTACAACACATGCACACGAACGAGGGATGCTGGGAATTTAAAAATTATTTTTTTTTATCTAGCCGATTTCATTACATTATTTTTCTTAACAGACTGCATTGATTTCACAGAAAGAAGAAAAAATCTCTACAAAGAAAATAATATTAAAGATATATTTGAAAAAAAAAACAGCCCCCAAATCATTTTTTCGTATTTCAAGAAAATCGGCCTCTATCAGAAAATTTAAAAGAAAGTTATACGTTTAAAAGGAAAAAAGAAAAAAAAAAAAGGGAGAAACAGAAATGGTTTTCTAACAGAACAATATTAAAAAAAAAAAAAAGCCATCGGCATTAAATGACCCTTTGAGGTTGATATGCCGTAAAACAAAACAAAACAAAACAAACTATTTTCATCACTTTTGTTAGTAGCTATCCCAGACTGTAATAATAGAAGTTCTGCCAAGAATGGTGAAATGTTCTAAGAGCAAGGGCACAAATTTACTGTAGATGATGTTGCAATCAAGGCACTCTCTAGAAATGAAATCGGCTAGATAAAAAAAAATAAAATTTAAAATTCCCAGCATCCTTTGTTCGTGCGATGTGTAGTCGCACCAACATAACAAATTTAGTCCGATGAAGTTCTAAAGGACGAAACGTGTCACAAGAAAACCTTTTCCTCTTTGCCATACTTTTTCCCCAACACACACACACACACATATATGAAGATATCGCACATTGAGTGCTGGTATATAGCTCTGTTATATCGTGCTACCGGCGAGGAATATGTATCAGAAAATAAAAAAACTTGAATAGATATTGTAATACTAAATTTATTCTGACATCACGTGATTAATACAAGCTATCTTTCGACTCTACAATCACAAGAGACGCTCAAAATGGTGACTTTTTAGCTTCCAGACAATTATTACTACGGCGAATTACTGCTTGGGCAATGTTGGCCAAAGTGCTCAGTTGGATTGCTCACATGTATTTTCAATTTCTTGTCTAATGGCCGCCAATGTAGTCGGATTTCTGCGATACGCAACATCCTTTAGCCCACCCCCTATCTTCTCCATAAACTACACATCGTTTTTTCTTTTTGCATTTTTTATCACTCCCCATCTTCCAAAGCTGACAGTATAAAAAAGGCACTTTCTCTCCATCCAACTGTGAACATCTTTGTTTTCGGTGACTTTAATGCTCACCAAACATTCTAAAGGTACTGATGTTGCCGGCATACAAACATTAAAGTTTTCCATTGCCTGATAGTATCAACCATACTGATGGAAGGTAGAGTGGAGTCTCTCAAATGATTAATTTTGAGAAGTTTAGTTTTGGCGGAGTTAAAATTGACAAGTCATCTTTTGCTTCAGTTAACGATGGTCTGGTACTCCTGCTATTTTCCTGGAGCTCCTTGATAAGATCCAAAGAAGAATCAGCAATATTATTGGTCTTGATCTAGCAGCTCAGGGTCGCTACTCTGTGTCCCTTTTTTTTTATACTTTCATGGCAATTGTTCGGATGAGCTCTTCACTATGGTACCTAGACTGTCTGCAAGATCTCATCAATTTAAAGTTGAGCTAGCTAGATGTAGCCAGAACTTCTATACTGATAGTTTCTTTTCTCGCACTTCTTGCTTGTGGAACTCCCTCTCAGCTCCATGCTTTCCAACCAACTTTAATCTGCAAAAATTTAAATGAAATGACAATTGCTATCTATTTTCATCCTGATTGCTCTTTTCTCTTTCTCTTATTTACTAATGTCTGTTCCTAGTTCCCCCACACCCTGCAACCCCTTGCATACTAGTGGCTGTACTGCCTTGCTTGGGGCAATAATGATTAATAAAAATCGAGTCAAATTTCATACTTTTGAAAAAATGGAATAGTACTATGTTGTAAATTTTGCTTATTTTCTTTTATCTTCTATCTTAGAATGAATGAACAAATAAAGTTAATTTTGACAATTACAAAAAAATATTGGTTGAGATAACTGTAACAATAGTCCAAAGCAATCTTTTTAAAATTTAGTTAAAACTAAATGTTGCTAATGCCATCTAACAACAAAAACAGAAACACTAAGGCAACTGAATAGTAATTAAAAGTAATGTACATTTTAGAATTAGTGAATCTCAAAACTCAATCTCACCCAGGTAGAGGTGGCAGGTTTGGTTACTGTTGAGCCTCGTCTTGCTATGTGTATAAACCATAGTTGATATATAGAACTTCTAAACTTATAGCAAGATTGAATGAGCAAGGCAACAAGAACTTAAAGAAGGATTAGCAAACAGTGAATCTGACTGCTGGACACATCTTCCTTGTACACAACTGAAAAGACCAAAAGTGGCATTGAATATATTTATCTATTGGCATACAATTTGTTACTCTATGGAAGCAGCAGCTTGCCTCCTTGTTGCATATCCCAACAGAATAATGGTTCTTGCCTCAACACAAAATCAATTCATTTTTTCCCTTCTGGATATGGTATGTTGTTTGATTTTTTTTTAATCAACATTTTGCAGGTTATTAAAGTCAGAAATTATTTTTAAGTTGTATAAATTATTTCTTGAGATAATGATTTAATGATACAAGTCTTACTAATTAACTCATAGCATGGAGATGTGAATTCATATCTTTTCCAAGGGTTTTTATATTAATATAATGAACCTGACTGGAATTGGAACTCAGCTTTCCAATTTCTGAGCCATTATCCATTACACCATCCAAGCTTACAGTACTTGGTAGTTGCAAGCAGTCACACATCTAGCAATGGACCAGGCTTGATGTTGCTAAACTTTGCTCACCATATGAGAAGCAGTGTGAAAATAGTATGTAAAAACTACACAATATGGCTGATTCATTTTTTAAAATCCATCAAGCGGTGTGAGCTTTTGGAATATATGGAGGTGACTTGTACCTTTCATAACCAGTCACTGCTAGAGATGTTATAATTCACAATGGATATTCTAATCTTAACTATTATCAAATTAAACTTTTAATTAAAAAAAAAAAGAAAAAAAGATTAAGTTTTAAAATGAGTACTTTAAAATTATATCAATATTAAATAAGTTTATTAACAAACAAGCTATAAATCCTATTATAGAAAAAGCATCAGTTAAAATACTGCTACTTAGATATGAGGTACAATGTTTTGTGGTTTACAATTTTCTTGTTGAGTGTTAATGAATTGAAATTCAGTCTCAATCCATATCAGCTCTTTATCAACTTAATCCCTAACTACTACTCTTATACAGTTGTAACAGAAAAAGAAAGTTAGAAATGTCTTATAAGAAAACAAGACTAAATTTTCATAGATAAAATAATTCTTTATTCCTTTCTAGATCCTGTCAAACTGATATTAGCCAATCAAAGGGCATGTGATTTCAGGTCTTTCTTCCAATGTTCAATCTTCTTGCGAGGATGCAAGGGATTCTGTTGTCACACTTACAGATCATGTTTTTTATATAACTTCCTGTTACCTAGTTGTTTTGTGTGTATATACTGGGTATATGTCCTGTTTGGGTTAGTGCACCCACCAACATCCTTTGAGGTATGATTCTGCACTTGATGGATTTGAGGTTGCCTTCTGGGTCAACTCTGAAGGCATCTTGGTCATTTGATGTTCTGAGTACAAAACTTACTTTGGTATCCAGTACATATTGGGGTCACCACAAATCATTTCTTCTTAGATCAAAGGTTCAGACCTCTGCTATTTTCTGGCATGAATCACATACTACACAGAAATTTTCCAAAAAGTGGTGAAAGTAAACATGATCCTTCTAGACATAAAATTCCAAAAATACATTTAATCATCAATAACCAATGACAGTTTGCAAATATTTAGTGGTGACTGAATTAATTACCTTTGAAGTATAACAAGGTTTCATAAAGAATCTTGGTAAAAAAAAATAAAAATAAAAAGAATCCTTGTAAAATTTAAGTTTTCCTTCTAAGTTACTGAGCTGTAATAAGATTCCATAAAACACACACAGAAAAAAAAAAAAAAAAAATCTACTTTATCAAGTCAGTATGGCTGTTGAAGCAGCTCTTATATTTTAGAAATGCAATTTGAATTAAAGCAATTTAGAATGAATATAGATTAACAATGGAAGAATGCTTAGCTCATAAAATTTGGTAAGAGCAAACTGCTTTATTAGTACTTATGATACTTACTAAAAACTACAAGACTAAAGAAAGTAGATGTGGATTTATCTTTGTAATTATGATAAAATATCATTGTCTTTAAGGCAGTAGAGAATAAGATAACCCTGTAGCAGGAGTTTGGGTCAAATAAGATTATGGCATGAAAAACAAACCTAAGCAGGCAAACAAATTAATATATATATTAATTAAAGGAAGAATGAAAAAAACATAACACACTTGACACAATATTGAGTGAATTAAATTTCTTTATTTCTTTACATGAGCTGCAAAATTATGTATCCTGAAGTGGTGACAGTGGTAGCAATAACAGCAGCAGCAGCACAGACAAACGAAAAAAAAAAAAATAACCCCCCCAAAAAAGAAAGAAAAACCCTTGCTCAAGTGATGTTGCTGCTGATACTGCTCTTCAGTTCTGCTTGACAATGATTGGCTCAGTTGTACCACATGCTGCTGCTTTTTCAGCAAATGGAAACAAAACGATACATACTTCAACATCCATGTGATAAGATGGAAGTGTATGGCGATAACAGTTATGGAATCTCACTGTGCGGAAAGATGTGTTGTGTGCTCCTCAAAATGATTTTGAGAAGAATTCTAAGAGTCAAGAGAACTGTGGTAACAACCAAGTAAGAAGGGAAGGGGAAAACTTTTCACAGCACTAAATTTTAGTCGTCATTTTTTTCATATTTTTTGTTTTTTTTACCTTTTCAAAAAATAGATTTTTTTTTTCTCTTATAAACAGAAAAAAGGGCAAACTTAAAAAAGATAACCAATTGATTTCTTCAATGTAAATGTGGTTTCCTTTTTTTTTTTTTCTTTAGATTTGTATACAACCCACTAAAATTCTAAAGGGATGAGGAAAGATCAGACATTGTGGAAAAGTTAATTTTCATGATACTCTCAGTGTAATGTGAAGTTTATGATAGATTTTTAGTGGAAAATCTCTAGTCTTTGTGAGCGCATTTATGATATATCATTTTGATAAAATAAAGTAGAGATTTGCTGATTGAAACTTTATCGTAAATCTTACATTTAGATGAGAGTACAGTTAGAGATAAAAATTATCTTTTGCACAATACAACCCACTAAGTCTAAAATAATCAGAAGATTGCAATTAATGCATGAAGAGTGTTCTCAACACGGCACAATTTGTCCAGAAACTAAAGCTTGAATCAGAAAATGGTATGCTGGGATGGGGAGGGTGAAGTAAATTTTTTTTTTGTCGTTGAAATATCACATTTGTGCTAGTCCCTCTCTGGTTAGAGATGGACACAATTTTAGGGTTCAGCACGAGTCTTCAGAATCACTGTCAGATGAGGAAACCTCATTTAATTCCTGTGCGTTCGGCTGATAAACTGGAATATGCTTTGGACTCCAAGTTTTGGGAAGAGGACGAACCAGACTATTTCTTTGCTGCTGCTTTGCCTGAAAAAAATTTTTTAAAGTTTTAAAATTCAGCATTTTTTAAAATTTTAGGTATCAAAAATAAAAATACAGAACTAAGCTTGGAGTTAAATCTTCAAATAATCGTAATTTTGATTAAAAGAATATGTTCTTAAGTGCATGATTCTCTGTAACTGTGACAACATTCTTTATTATATAGTAACAGCCAGGCACTTATAAAACAATCATGCAAAAGAACAAAAAGGTTACCTGGAGTTAAGTGATAAAAAAAACAAAACAGAGAGAGAAAGAATATTTAATAAAACAACTTAAATGGTTTATACTTTCCATTGATTAGAAAAAAAAAAGAAAACTATTACTGCTACACTGGCATTAAATTAGATTGGTCTTAACAATCAAATGAGGCAAATTTTTCTGATTTCATTTTATAATTTAGTATTTAAATTTCAGCCTTGAGGTGATATATATTTTTTTTCATATCAGAGGCGAGGGGTGCCTCAATAATTTCACTAACTGCAGAGAAGGCAAAGGGAAACCACTCCACTATCATTTTCAAGAATGAATAATTTATATATATATATATATATATATATATATATATATATATATATATATATATATACACACACACACACAAACAAAATTTAATTAAAAACAACAGACAAGGTTCTGCAATTAAGTTTCTTATTTAATTTTTTTGTGTTCTTATAATTTTCTTTTCTGGATGTAAATTATGCAGAAATTGTCCAAATGTTTTGTATGTTTGAGTGCTTTTGGCTATACTTTTAGCCATTATCAAAGATATTTTTATGTTTAACTGAATGTATGGATTGTTTTATGTATCTAGAGGAAAATTTTATTTTACAAACACGGTTAGTACATTATTTATATAACACACACACACACACACATATCTCCCTTCAGTTCATCATCTGGTAGCAAATTATCATGTGTGCAGCTCCATGTTCAGAGGCCATATGAAGAGAGATCTACTTTGCCCAAGACACGTTATGCTCCATTGAATACCTCTCTGACTTTCATACTGAATTGGTCATTGCTTAAAATAAAAAGAGCAAAACCTGCTACTGTTCATAAGATCAGAGGAAGGAACAACATCATTGCAACATGGAATGTGTAGACACTGTCAAGAAAAGAAAGACACTAACATAAACTGAAGTGATACACTGTGTATGTTGTAAGACTGGGGGGGGGGACAAGTTGGAGAGGCATCAGTGAACATCGGACTAAAGAAGGCCATATTCTCTATTACAGTGAAAAAAAAAAAAAAAAAAATCCACTGTTATATGCATGGAGTGGAATTCCCCATCAAAAAAATCCATGCTTAAGTTCTGTAGATGTATGGTGATATATCTGCTGGTTATGGGAAGCAGTAGATTTATTACCATATGTCTAAAAGTATCACCCTTTAATGTCACCATCACCCAAGTCTATTGCCCAACTCATGACCATGATAGTGAGGAAATTGAGAAGTTTTATACACAATTTCATGACGTTATCAACCAAACAAGAAAGACATAAATTTTCAAAGGGACTGGAATACCAAAGTTGGCCAAGAGTCGTGGAAAGAATGGGGAGAACATTTTGGCCCATCTTGCAATAAGAGCCAGACATCTGCTAGAATTTGCCAGCTATAAAAACCATAAGGTATCCCAATGTTGGACTTGGCATGCACCAAGTGGAAACTACATTCTAGTTCAGAATCAGGCGTTAATAAAGCAAAAACGAGGGCATTCCCTGGTGTCAACATAAAAAGTAACCATAATTTTGTGATCACAAACTTTTGAGTAACGTTGAAAAAGACTGTTAAGCCTAAGAGTATCAGTGTCAAATTCAATATTAACCACCTGAAAGATCCAGACATCTTAAAGGCCTTTCAAGCAAACATCAGCAGAAAATTTGCCCTGCTACTCACACTGGAGGAAGACACTGAAATACAAACAACCAACTTCAACTCTGTCATGACTGAAGTGGCCGAAGACATCATTGGTATGCAATGTTCAAAGGAGATCATGAGTCACTGAAGAAATATTGGAGTCTGTGATGTATGGAGAAAACTGAAGAGTATTAGACACACTATAGGAGCAGGAGAGTAAAGTCAATGAGAAAATAAGTATAAGAATAAAGAAAGCAAAAGAAGAAAAGATCAGAAAAAAAATGTTCAGAGATTAAGAAAATCTAAAGAATAGCAAGAATGCATTCTAGATCGTGAAAGGTTTCAGTAAGTAGAAACAATCTAGAAATAATACCATCCAAGACAAAAAGGGTAACTGCCTTAGAGAATCTGACAATATCATGGAGAGATAGGTAGAATCCTGGGTGAGTTGTATAACCACTCCATCAGAGAAAATCTTAATGTCAGAGTAGACACAGAATCCTCAAGTTATTATGACTTCCCCGTACTTAGAGAAGTGAAAGCAGCAGTAAAATCCCTGAAGAAGAATAAAGCAGCTGGAATTGAGAACATCCCAGCTGAACTCATCATATATAGTGGTGAATCAGTGATAGATATGCTAACAATAATCTGTAATAAGTTCTGGCAATCAGGCAAGTGGTCAACAACATGGACCCAGTCATTGAGTATCACAGTATGAAAGTGGTTCCATACATCAGTCAATGTATGCCAAGGCAGTCTTCTATCCCCTATGTTGTTCAAAATCTTCCTTCAATGTACCATGAGAGATGCCCTAGAGGAACACTAGAGCACAGTCAGTATTGAAGGTCACAAAATCATGAAGAAGCACTAGGTGGCAAAGAACTTGTCAGTCTGATGAAGACTAGATGAAACATCCTCCAGAAAAAAAACAATGAGAAAGAGCTTTCAACCAAGAAATAATGGTTAGGATCGTAAAGTAGTGAGCCAATTTACTTTGATTTAATTATCAGCAAAGAGGGGTCCAGAACAGAAATAATTTCAAGAACAACACAAACAATAGCAGTTGTTGCAAAACTAAGAAACATCTGGAAAGATAAGAACATCTGCCTAAAATCAAAGATCAGACTGTTGTGTGTTTGCAAATCATGGACATTACCTAGTCATCTACTACATAGACCGCATCACAAATTCAAAACATCGGACAAGAAAAGGACCTGTTGGAAGGCCTTGTATCCACAGTCAAGAAGAGAAAGTTAGAATGGTATGGACAAACAAGAACTATTTTTTTTTTTTTTACTTTCTTTTTACTGCCACTCTACAAGGTATCACCTTAGGCAAAAGAAGAGGCAGAAAGGAAAAAAATGGCTGACAACATCACTGAATGGACGAGAAGATCATTCAAAAAGACTCAGACATTAGTACACAGCTGAGACATATGCAGGGAGCCAGTCAGCGGGTCTATGACTAAACCTAATTATGGGACTGATGATGATGAATATGTTTAACCCTCAGCCTAATTATTTCATTTTCATATATTTAATAAGTATGATTTTATAGTTTTCTGCCGAAACTTAGAATTTCTGCATAAGTATGAAGGTCTGCAGTATGTCTAATATTCCACTACAAGGGAAGAGTGGGGAAAATTTATACATACACTCCTGATCAAAAATTTAAGACCACTTGAAATTTTTTTTAAAAAGACCGTTTTTCATGGAAAAATGTTAAACATTTCTTACTTAAGGTAACTAATTTTATAATCTAAAAGGTTATGTAGACAAAAAATTATAATCTGAACATTTTATTAAGAAATTGACATTTTTATAAAATGAGGCGTTTTACACTTGATCAAAATGATAAAAGACCAGAGACAAAAATTCCACGAAAAGTGTACGAAAACATTCAACAACCAAATTTAATAATGAGTTCTACCTCCACTGGTTTTGATGACTTCAAAAATTCTTTGGGGCATGCTAGAAATTAGTTTTTTCCATTAAGCTGCGAGAAAATTTCTCCAGCTTCTGAAGATAACTTCACAAAGTTCATTTTTTGTTGTATATTGTTTGCCATTTCGATAAACATCTCTTGCCATCCATCCCCAAACATTTTCAACTGGGTTCAAGTCCGGTGAGCATGCAGGATGTCTCAAGAGATGGACCACATTTTTTGTAGAAAGGTCAAGGTCCGGCATGCAGCGTGGATTGAAGCATGATCCTGTTGGAATAACCATCCATCCCCTCACAAATGATGGCCCTCCATCACCAACGATGCTTTTTGTAGCATACTAACATAACCAGCCGCTGTCTGACGACCCTGCATCACCTGGAGCTCCATTGTCCCTCTGTAAGAAAAGGCACCCCATACCATTAGGGACCCTCCACCACTATGATGTGTGGAGAAAATTTCAGGAGGCATGTTTTTGTTATGCCAATATTGTTGGAAGTCATCAGGACCATCTAGATTGAATTTTTTCTTATCAGAAAACAGGACTTTCTTCCACTTCTCAATGTCCCATGTTTGGTATTCACGACCAAACCTTAAACGGTTCACTTTGTGACGTGGAAGCAGCCGAGGAATTTGTTTGCACTTTTTATTTACCATGCCTTTTTGTCGTAAATGTCATCTGATGGTTACTGGATTGCAATCAGCATCTGTGGTTGCCTTAATTTGACTAGAAAGTCCACTTACTTTCACAACAACCCGTTTTATTCTCCTACTCAATGCCAGAGAAACTTTTTGGGGCTTACCAGTAGACTTTGCGATTCCATAATTCGCATTGTCCTTTAGAAAGTTGCAAATCACAGTTTTACTGTGATTTACCTTAGCTGCGATCGCCCGCTGTGACAAACCTTGATTATAGAAATCTAGAATTCGAGCACGCTCGACTTTGGTAAGTTTGCTTGCTTTAGGCATGGTGACACAGTGATTGCTAATCTCTAACTGAGCTAAAAACATTGGAATTACCCTAGATCTAACAATTTATACCCCCTGGTCTTATAATTTTGATCAAGTGTAAAATGTCTCATTTTATAAAAATGTCCATTTCTGAATAAATTGATTAGATTATAACTTTTTGTCTAGATAACCTTTTAGATTATAGAATTAGTAACCTTAAGTAAGAAAAAGTTTATAATGTATCTATGACAAACAGTCTCTTATAAAAAGTTTTCAAGGGGTCTTAAATTTTTGATCAGTAGTGTATGACAGACTTTTTATGCTGTTAATATCAATGCAGAATCTTGTAAAAATTAGTATTAAAGTTCTCAAATATTCCATAAGAAAGTCAACACACATGTGCTTTTTAAATAGGAAAACTAATATTTCCTCCATTTTAATGAATTTAAACCTTTTATGAGCAGAATACCCTTTTACCTTAAACTATTTTTATTACAGAAGTTACTATTTCATATTAACTACAAATTACTACTAAACAGAATTTTTGAACTTGATAGTTTAGAGCAGACATGATGTAATGGTTAGTGAGCTAATCTAGCAAATTGTTGCTGTGTAGTGAGTCTGATCCTCACTGATGTCCTCATACTTGTGGCCTTAAGCCAGTCAAAACTTAGTAAATAGCTTTTCCAAGTAGGATAGACATTAAGAAATGCTTTCAATCATACTTGATTTGTTAGTTTTTGAAATTCCTTTTTATCATCTTCAGTAATGACATATTCATCCTCCTCTGTTTCATTCCATCCCATCTGTCGTAAGAGTCTCTGTTCTGCCTCTAATGAGCTTGACAAGAATGATCTGCCATTGTCTTTCACTGACAACAGATCAACACCATTCACCAATTCTTCAGGAGAATTACATCCAAAGCTCTGTATCAAAACAGAAAACAGCATTTGCATTTAATTAGAAAGATTTTAAACATTTTTCTATCTTTATGATAAAAAGAAAGTTTTATGAGAACAGAAAAAAAGAATATCCATGTACAAATTTTAACCTTGTTACAAAGTTTGCAGAAGAAAAGTGTTCATTTCCCTCCTAAATGGCAAAAGTATTTGATCAGTAAATTGATTATAAAAGTATTTGCAGAAAATTTACATCTATATTTGTTTTTCAGATGTTAATATAAATGCAAACACCACAAATTATATATTAGGCTTAAAATCAAAGTATTTAGTACATTCCTGGTAACTGTGTAACATAGTATTTACTTCAGGTAATATATCTTTAACCAAAAGAGATATTAAAAAAATGTATTTTTAACATTAAAAAAAAAACCCATTAAAAGAAAATGTTCATAAATAAAAAAAAATGCTTTTAGTTAAATAGAAAGAAATGTACCAAACATAGAACATAAAATGAAATAATGGGGCAAGCCCCCAAAATGTAAGTGTCTCAATATAGTGCAATGGTTAGTGAGGCTTGTCTTGTTGACCATTATTAGTGTAGTTAATTTGATTCTCACTATGTGCCCTGTATAAAATTAGACATTTAAATAACTCAGCAGGGTTTGACATATTGCAGAAGCAACCAACAGAGCTAATCCAACAAAATGCAGACGAAAAACAAAAAGAAAATTTATTTTGAATAAATAAAAACAGTTTATATTTGAAAGAACAAAGTTGAAAATAATAGCAAAATTATAATGACATTGAAAGAAAAGATGGAAGAAATAAATATTCACTTGATTTCCTTGTTTTCCAGACAACCTCTGACTGTCATTGTCTTCTAGACTGAGATCTGTAGCATCTTTTAACATTTCCCTATCAGTTGCAGTATCTTGTTGACTGGCCACTTTGAGGTTATTACGATTATCATTGGGACAAGGTGAAGATGAAGACTAAAAAAAAAAAATAAAAAAAATAAAAATAACATATTCTAGTAAGAATATTTGCAAATCTAAAAGCTACAAGACAGTAAGAAAAAGGAAGCATTTTGATAAATTTACAAGAAAACAAAATCAGTAAAGATTATTGTACAATTATCCCCAAACAATAGCAGCAAAAATGGTTCCGTAAACCCCTCACATCTGGACAGCAAATCTGTGGATGTTCAAATCCTTTATACAAAATAGTGTAGCATTTGCATATAATTTACATACATGTACTTTAAATAATATCTGGATTATTTATAATACCTAATAGAATGTAAATGCTATATACTTTGTTGTTATATGTACTAGAGGGACAAATAATTCAGTACGAAATTGACACCCAACAAAAAAAAAAAAAAAAAAAAAAATTATATAAAAGTTAATTTTATTGGAAAAACTTGGCACAATTAATAAGAAATATTGGAGAAAATTTTTACATAAATATTATTTGTGTACATTCTAAAGAAAAGAGATATTTGTGAAACATGATAGTGTGAAATGTTTACTTTTAAACAAAATTGCATTGAATTTGTATTAGAAACTTTTTAGGCAAAAATCACTTTAGTTTTAAATAATCTACCTAAAATTAACTAATTATTGCATTTTATTAAAATTTTTAGTATTTAATAATGAATGAACATTTTTTTTAAAAAAGAATTTTCCTTTTTCAATTCAACAAAAGGTGCACACAAAAGTATTGAATGAACAAAACAAGACAAGCAATGCTCAAAGAATGAGTGTTGGAGAAAGGACCTGTGAAATAGCAGATTACAGCAGGTAAGCTTACACAATATTTTGATTCTATGGCTTCAGTGTAGTGCTGGACACATGGCAAATTCAAATTTTGCTTGCTGGAAATTTCCTCTTTTAAAAATATTTCTGATTCACATTTCAATGAAGGGCTATAATGTTGTTTATTATTCATGTGCACATTTCAACAAAAAAGATTAATAACATTAGTAAATTTTCTATTGTTGACTATTTTTCTTATTAACATTTTTTTTTTAATCTTAACATGAGTCAAGTAATAAATTTAAGAACAACACATGATAAATTCTGCCAATAAAAACTCAGGCTTATCGTTGGAAAAACTTATAGAATATTTTAATGTTTTTGTTTTTGAGAGAGTAAAATCTATTTCTTCATATAATAACAAAATAGGTGTAGTCTAAAGTTGTCCTTATTAACAGATTGCAATTAACAAATTTCTGTTAAATTTAATGCTTCTTGTCTGACACTGAAGATGAAACATCTTCGCTAGAAAAATTTATTCAATTTGTTAAATTAGCTCATTATCACACATTTTCCATCCCCAGAGGATTTCTACTTAAAATCTTATTAAAGATTGGCAATCAGCCTGTAACCATATACAAGTGCAAAGAGATAAGATGAAAATATAGAATAAAATGAAAAAAAGCAGGAGGTAAATACTTCAAAACTTAAATATGAATATTGTAGAATTTCTTTCAAAAAGAAATCAAGGTCAATAATAATCATGTTGCACATTCATTATAAAGCAAAGACTGTCTTAAGGATTTAAAACATTTTTTAATGACTTTATTGACAAAAACAAGTTATTAAATTAACAATGTCATACAAAATGAGAACTTCCCCATTTGAGTTGAAAGAACAGGAAAATAAAAAAAACGAAAATTAGATTTGTTTTTGAGTATCACAAGGCTTACCTAGAATTATAATAAAAATATAAGCCTTTTTCTCCAAAGTGCTGAATTGGTGAAGGTCATTACAATAGACTCCTGCCAGAGAGAAAATGGATTTAAAATGAGAGTAGATGACCTTTTCTTATGCTTATATGAGAGAGAAAGTTTCCCAAACAGTTATATTTTTGTAAAAATATACTTGAATTATTATTTATCATAATTACCTTGTACAAGTTGTTTTTTAAAAGTTTTTACTAACCTTGGTTGGAGTCATAAATTTATAGATGCCATTTCCGGTGCGAGATCGATCATTGTCTCTTGGTCCTTGATAATCTCCAAAATTTATTTCATTTTTAGAGAAATAGTTCCCAGACTTTGATGGTAACGGGTTATCTTAAAACGACAAGAAAAATAAAAACAATAGCAAGAATAAAGTAAATATAATATGTCCACCCAATAAGTAACAAATTAAAAAAATGATTAAATTTCATTTCATTCAAAATAGAGTAAATAACGAAAGAAAGAGTTTACAGTTTACAAAGAAGAACAATTTTTTGATTATTTTTTTTACAAGATGGCTAATTATTAATTCAGCAAAAATTATGATAGAAAAGTAGAACTAGGGAAATTTTTATAAATTTAGATTTTAGCCTATAGGTTAAAAACAGGATCGATTTAAAAATAATAGTTATTGGATATTTAATATTCTTATTAATTCTAATTTAACCATGCTGTTAAAAATGATGGCATATATGAAATTTATATTTTGCTATGTCCTTACTATTAACAGATTTTCACATATATATAAATATTTAAAAAAAAAAATATTACCAGCTATACATTTCTGAAAAAATTACCAGCTATACATTTTTGAGAAAAATAAGAAAAAAAAAAAAGAAAAGAAAAAAAAGGGAAAAGAAAAGAAAAAAAAAAGGGAAAAAAAAAAAGGAAATTTTGTCGGCATTAAATAACTCATTGTGGTTGATATGCTGTAAGCGAAACAAACCAAACCAAACCACTGTTCATCATGTCCAGTGCCAATCTTACTTCAAACTTCTGATACCTTCCAGAAATACCTGGTTGATTGGTTTCTTTGGTGAAACCATCTTTATCATTGTATATATAAGAATTGGGAACAAATACCAATCAAATATGCATTGAAATCTGACAATGACAGGATAAAGAACAAATAGGAAACATCTATAAATCTAACATATTTTGCTTTTATTAAAGCTTCTTCAAAGAATGAGATATGTCAAAAATTTGGGGTATTTTTATGTTGTTTGATTTTTATTGGTTAAGCAGACTTAATGTTCATTTGATTAGTCAAGCAGCATTCATGTGTAAGTGTATCATAATTTTAGTTTGTCCATGTGTGTGTGTGTGTGTGAGTGAGAGAGTGTGTGTGTGTGTGTGTGTGTGTGCAGAAATATAGTAGGCACATTTATGTTTTGAGGTTGTCCGCATATTGATTTGGGGATATTTTATGCCAACACCAATTGTGGTAGTTAAATATATGTTATATTCTTTAAGAATGGATTTAATAAAGGCCGGTGATGAAATAGTGTTTTTGATGGATATTTATAGTTGGTAAAACTTTATCCACACTACCTCAAAATATTTTCAACGAAGGATTGTTTTTTTTTTTTTTTTTTTAATTAGGGTGGCACCCAAACATAAATAATACCTACCAGACATACATACATATATATATATATATATATATATATATATATATATATATATACACATTATCATCTGAATCCCACATAGACAAACTAGAATTATGATACACTTACACAGGTAAATTATACACATGAACACTGCTCGACTAGTCAAATGACTATGAAGTCTGCTTAATAAATGAAAAAAATCAAACACAAAAATCAAAATACCAGAAAATTTTTTTCCATATCTCATTCTCTGTTGAAGCTTTAATAAAAGCAAAATATATTAGATTTATAAATATTTCCTATCCTATCATATTACTATATTTATTGGGGATGACTGGTCAATAATATATATATATATATATATATATATATATATATATATATATATATATAGTGAGTGATGTTCAATAAATCAAATGTTTGATAGAGTTGTCTCATTTGACCTACTTCAGAGTTTTACATAATACTACTCATTAGTCAGATGGTTTGATAAATAGATTTATTGGTCCATTTGACCCTGATGAGCAGTATTATGCAAAACCCTACAGGCGGTCAATGAGAAGTCCATTGAACATTTATTTATGATTTATTGGATATTATCACTCTAGTTATGTAATGAGTGCTTTTTGCCAAAAATTCTGCTCAAATTCTAAAGACATTGAATTCTAGTAATTTTTACTAATTTTGATTGTTGTCTTGGAGTTGTATTATTGATATGACATAGGAATAAACACTGCATGATGACTCTCACTGCAATCTTCAGACAGAGAGATAGAATCCTTATAAATTCCTGGCAAATGTAGCTTGTGTAGATATCCCAATAATTTTAATCAATGTAATGTCTGAGATTATTATTGAAAACATTTAAATAAAACTCACCCCATACACTGTTACCATTGGTTGATAGGTAGTTGCTTTGATTATAAACTTCATCTCTACCATTTAACAGTGGCTGGAGAGGAAAAAAAAGAGGAGAATTTTCTGATAATATTAAAAAAGAAATTATTAAATTAGAAATCATCTTCAATTTTTCATTTATCACAGTTCTTATAAATAACTGGACATTTCAAAAACATTACAGAAATTATTTTATCCTACAATCATAAATCAATTTGAAAATAAAATAATTTTGTATTCTCTTTACACATTTAGAGAAGAAAATATTCAAACAATGCAATTTTGGAATGCTGTCATGTAATTTTGTCCAATTAAAGATTAATTACTGCAATAAAAAGACAACATTAAAAGTTACTTACAAATTCATCATTGAACAAATTTCTATCTTTGCTTGTGTCTTTGTTCGACCTGTCAACATAGTCTCTGTCTTTGCTGCCTATTCCTTCATTTTTGGGATTGCCAAGTCGATTTTCACGTTCATATAAATTCTTTCTACCATTTCCTGGTCGACCTAGATATGGATTGTAATAAGGATCTCCATGGTGGTAGTCTTGTTGGTAGACATCATAATAATTAGTGTAGCCAGCAACCTAAACCATAAATAGAACATAATAATTTTTAAAATTGTGATAATTTAAATGAATTATCAAATTAACCCCTTCCAGATTTGTCTGGTCAAATATGATATAATTATTTTATTGCATTCTGTTTCCACAGAATCAACCAAAACCTTATATTTCTAAGTAAATATTTCTATTGGAATATATTTATTAGAGTGGAGTTAACTTGTGTAGATAACTCAAAAATTGAATTTAAACAGAGACAGATCGTAAAATTGTTGGAATTTAAAAATAAACTCTGAAAATAGTTATTGAAATAAAGAAAAATATGTATACATAATATTTCTCAATGGTAGCATGATTTGGAGTTTCATGGTACTGAAGATTGTATTGTACATGAAACTATAAGTTGTGCTACTGACGAGAAATAATATGTATATTTAATAATATACACTTAATAGCTCTGTTTTATTACATCGAGCACTATTTTTATTAACACCATTACTCAGTGTGTGTGTGTGTGTGTGTGTATATATATATATATATATATATATACACACACACACACACAAAATGGTATACAAGAGAAAATTTCTAAAATATCAAACAAATAAAATTACCCATAATTTAAGCAGTAATACTTTTCCTATCCATAAACACTTTAGAATTTCATAAGGTTAAAGTGATGTATGTATATGTAACTGAACATGAGTCTCTGCAACACTGTATGTGTGTGTGTGTGCGCGCGCACACACATACTAATTATCCTGAGGCATTATTTGTTTCCCATTATTTCTCTCCTATTTAACAGTGAAACAAATAGTTAATGATAATTACAAAGAAAGAAACTAACAGCATTTGTAAAATAATTATTATTATTTTGATACTAGATTTATTAAGTCAGAGTTACTAAAGATGCATTACAGGCAAAATAAAGACTTGTCTTTTGACTGTATATCTCAAATGAATTTCTGTGTAAAAATAAACGCTTTAAAAGGGAAATGTCTAAAATCTCCAAATATCTGTACATAATTGTTTATAAGAAACAAAAATCTTATAGGAAAATAGAAAATAATCTAGGTTTTAATGACCAGTGCAATTTATGTAATTGTCAGGATTCCTTCAATTGAGGAATGGAGAATAAGCATTAATGGAATATTTACAAGCTAAAAAAATAAAAAAAAAATAAAAAATTAAAACCTGTTCTAATTTGCCGAAACTTTAAATTACCAGAAAAAATGTACAATCAGAATCATATAAAGCTTTTCAAATGTAAACTGATATTTGATGAAATTTTAACAGGACATTTTGAAAATAATATTTATGTATTTGGATTGAATTTATACATTTAAGCTTAATTTTATTTCAAGAAAGAAATCTGTATGTATGTATGTATATATATATATATATATATATGAACAAGTAGGAAACGGATGTTAATCTAACATTACACATATCTAACCAATAAGAAATAACCAAACACAACATACCAAAAATCTGTGTCTCTTTGCCTTTTATCATTTTTTATCTTGATCTCTGACAAAGTTTTAATAAAGTGAAACATGTTAGATTAAGATCTGTTTTCCTACTTGACCTTTATCCTATCATTTTGTCAGATTCCTATATATTATATATATATATATATATATATATGTAGAATGTTTTCTTATCCACATATATACAACACAATACATATATTATGTGTAACAGTTTCCAGAGTGCACAGTTTCTACCCTTTGAACCTAAGAAGATTAAGGTGCAACATTGATTCTAGGCAGGGTGTATCTATAGCTGATCCATGGCAAAAGTGCTGATCCATATGTAAATAATTAAATCATTTTTATGGGTATGATTGTTAGTATTGAAAAACATAATGAAAAGAATAAAATAATTTCTAAATTTATAGGTATAAAATCCCTTATAAATCAATACTCACAGTATATAATATTTTTTAAAAAAATCAAATCACTAATCCCATATAAAAAATGTCCTAAAAGTATAGACAATTTTCTATACAACACAAAGAGAAAAAAACATTATTAATACAATAAGTACAATTTTAAAATTTTGCTGCCAAATTTTATCCAGAATTTGGTTACTCTCATGTTGAAAGAATCCTGAAATTATTTTCAAAGCATATCATTTGTGTTTGTACTTTATAGCAAGAAACTAACAGTACTCTAGATGCTATCTTTATTCTATCAATATAGTTTGGCAAGTAGTATAGTGTTTTACTTAAATAATACTTTAGTGAATGACTTCTTGCCTAAACAAAAGTCATTTTATAGAAAAAAAAGTTCAGAAGAGAGCTAATTATAGCAATCACTTATTATCAACATGACTAAAAAAGAGTTTTTATATTTTTCAAATAACATAGATCTTTTCATTTTATTAAAAGTTGAAATTTGTATATATTTTTATTTCATTAAATGATCTTTCTGCTTCCAAAATTATTATAGGAATCAGTAATGATTACTGAATCTGACCCTCCTTGAGTGACTTATTATTGTAGGCCTGTGCTAGACCAAACTAGATTAAATTAATTGTAGTAATTCATAAGTAGAGAGGGTGGGGTAAGGCTGCAAAATACCTAAACAATAGACATTGGCACAAACATTTAAAGATTATCTAATATAAAAAATATTGAAAAGGCTTATGGCCACTTCATGTTGAAACATTGGTTCCCATATGATCACTGGTTAAGCAATGTTGAGCCTTTGGATTGCTTGATTTACAAACAAGACAACCCACTCAGCAGTGTGATTTGAATGTACAGTAGAAAAACTTTGTAAGCAGGAGACCCCTGCAAAATGTAAGAGCTTGCAAGAGAACTTACTATTTACTCTGGCCACACATGAACATTTTAACAAATATCTGGTAAATAGTTACACATGGCAGCCAATGTCAGTAAATAATTGCAGCCTTAAAGCAGCTTATCAAGCCTTTGCAGGTTAGTTAAAGCTGAAACAATTTTTTGGATTACAGGTGACTGTTTTGTGAATGAATATTACAATTTTTTGGATATAACAATGATTTCTGCCTCTCCAGGTAATGTAACCCATTCCCCTGCATTGGTCTTCAACTTTGTTCTGACCACCATGGTTACCATCTAGCTGATCTCACTCGTTAATGATGTGGATTCCAGTAGCAGCAATGTGGGGATAACCAGGGTTGAGGTTTGGTTAGCTTCCACCATCTACCTTTTTCTAAAATTCCATATTTTCAAAATATGTTTACTCGAGTGATTTTGCAAATTTAGGGTGTGTCCAGTCCCCTTTTGAGGAATCAAGCTGCCCCTTAACTCCAACTCCTCCAGTTCTCATCTCACACCATCACTCTATATAGGCAGTACTGATCTCTCTCTCTTCCTTCTTCCACTTTCTCAGCATCTAAACTCAGCCCACTCTAAGGGCTGGTACACCATCACTGTGATGAATCCAAACTTTCAGAATGTGTAGACGAAAAGGAGATTTCCAGTAATTAATCTTTATCAGCTTGTCTCATGTTAGTTGGTTTTAGGTGATTTCTCAATTGACCAGGCCACACAGCCGGCTGCCTATGGTCACTCAAGGACTAGTAATTAATTTTTCTTTATCATTTGTATCCAAAGGAATCCAAATTAATGTTGGATATAAAATTTTTTATGAATGTCACAGAAATCAAAATGAATAAACCTGTCAGGCTAATCTCTATTCTTGTAGGGATATTTTTCTTCTGGGTGGCCAATTCAAACCAGAAGTTTTTTCTGGTTCTTTGTCAGAAGAATCATAAATGTTATTTCAGTGACCACCTAGGTTTCTTCATCGACGGGTTTTTCTATTTTACATCTTTGAGGATACATTAATGTTCTCTTTCCTATCGGCAGGAAGTGGGGGGAAAGATGGGTAGTCTTGGTTTTGCTCAATCTTACTGCATTTCATCTAGTTAAATTTGGGTTTGATTCTCCTTGAAACTGTTTGGGATTTCATCTATTATTTTGAAACATGATTTTTCAAGGCATTTCATTTTTAATTTTCTTCAACTTTTCAATCCACTTTCCTGTGAATTTCAACAATTATCTTCTTTTTTTTCTTCTGTGTGATTAAACTCCTGGGGGCGAGAAGAGATGGATTCATACCATCCCTAAATATATTTGCACATAAGTGAATATAACAAACATAACTAGAATTTGCATTTGGCACTCTGATTTCTCTTTTGGGGCTGCTACTCATTATACCACCTGCATATCCACCAGAAAGCAGATGAGAAAGTGTTCCCAGAAAGTAGAACAGCGAAGCAAAAAACAAGTAACATTACTTTGGTTCCTCTTCTTTGGAAGTATAGCCAGCTTTGCCAGTGTCAACTCAAGAGAGTATTGTTCATGATGCTTTTAGCCTGAATGATAACTGGAACAGCCTATGCACATACTTGGAGCCCTAATACTGAGCTTATCTATGACTGATTATAAATCTTATAAAATCTATGTAGGAGTCATTTTCATTAAAGGTAACTTTTAAAGTGTTTGAAAATGAGGGAATTATACACACAGGAATGCTGTCACCTATATTTCTAAACAACAATTGTTCTGTCGTTTAAGTGTTTCCCCTCTGAAACAGAAGTCTGCAGCCATTCAATAAGAGATGTAATCTCAGAGAACTCACTAATAGCTAAATTATCAATAAGTTCTAACAGCAGATGAGCATCATTTAAGAGGAAGTAGTGCTCTACTTAGAAGCATCTTCAAAATCATCCTACTGATGCTAACAGATACTTCTGGCCAGCTTATTATTCAGAATGTGTTTATCAGAATCATATAAAAAGTACCAAAGTTCCAGCTCTAAGCTACAAGGAATGAAATCTAATGATGAAGGGGATTGTGAATGTCTCTGGTTGCAATGTGATTATTCTAATAGAAACGTTATTGTAACACATGTACATGTATACAAGGATAAACCTGAACAGTTGATATTATGAAATTTCCTGGATTCCTGGTCATGTATAAAAATCATGTTGTGAATATGACAGGACCTTGGAGCAGAAGGCAGCTTTAGCGGATAATTTGAAAAATTTTAAAACAACTACGAAAGTTATCTAGGCAGATAGTCACTTCAGTGGGGGAGATTCATCTTGAGCTTACTAGCAGGTGACATAATTTTGACTTTAATGGACTCATGGTGGAAGATTTTAGGGAAAACCTTATCGATGATATTCCTTTTCACTAATGACATTTATGCTTGACTTGCCATTAAATCATTAAATGCAAACAATGAAGTCCAAAAAGCCAATGATTCTCAGTGTTAATGTAGCAAGTGGTGATTGTTGCAAAGCTGATATCATGAAGGTGTTTTATCAAATAGTGTTGCTATCTAACCTAAAAATACGTCTTCCACTGGAGTTTGATGAAGAAACATAAGTGGCAGTTAAATCTAGATTGAGCTCACTATTATTATCAACAAACAAGATAAGCAGGCACTAGTCATGGCAGTCATAAACAGTTCTGAGGATACCATAATTATCAAGCACCATAAGCAGCAACCCTAGTTCCTAGTTTTGAGCTAAGTCCAAACCAGGCCATTTCCTCTCTACAACCAATCTCTAATCATATCAACCAGTACAGAGATGTAAGATTAGATAATCATAGATGCCATACAATCAAAGACCAGAATAGCAACAGCATTATATAACATCTGATATGACAAAACTTATGTTGCAAAATATCTTGGTGCTAAATACTACTCATATCAACAAAATTGGCTTCTTTGTAAATTAGAAGCATTAGTCATATCTGGACTGTTGCTGTACATTTTAGTCAAGAAATATAGTGATCAGCAAATCTAATGCTAATATGCTTCAGAAAGTATCCAAATTTGTCTGATATTGAGTCAGTCTCAGAATAAAGTAAATAGAATAAATTCTGGAGATTCTGATATTGAAGAAATCGTTCGTAGTAAGGAGACAAAATTAATGGTTTATATCAGAAAGAAGAGGTATAATAGATAAAGATGAAAGCCAGAATACGTCACAAACTATGTGTGGAAATAGGATCACACCTCATCTTAAATAAAAACACATCATAGGTGGGACATTATGATATATGGACCTCCTCATCCCTTAGAGATGAACTCATCCAGTATATACTAGAAGGTAGAGTCTCACGACAATGTGATTTATATTAACATATAAGCATGTTGGGGCATCTTAATGTTGCCTGGGTGTCTGCCATCTTGGCCAAGGCATCTTGTTCATATACCTGATAAAAACTATTCAAAGAAATTGTATTTTATTCATTAGTTTAAGAATTTTGTGAATTTAAGTAAAGATAAAAATCTTACCTGACCAGTAAAACGAGAATTAGGGTGCTGATATTTTCCACTCTCTTGCCTGCTGGGAGGTCTTAATAAAGATGGTTGAGAGCCATACTGCATACTGTATTTCTCATAGCCAGTGTTGTAACCATTATAGTAATTATTGTAATGACCATATGGATAAGAATAGTAGTCATCATCAACTGAATGATGCCGATACTTGGGCTGACTGGTTAAGTAACGCTTGTCTATAAAATAAAATTAAAAATTAACAAATAAAAATAGATAAAATCACAATGATAAAGCAATGGACTATAGCCAAATTAAATAATCTCTTCTATAATTGTAATAAAAATTTAATGTAAATAGAGAGCACTTTAATGTTGTTTAATGGTTAGCAAGTAGTGAGTTATTGGATGCCCCATACTTGAGGCACATCTAAGCTCTGCTTAGGAAATCACTAAAGTAAACTAAATAGAGATCAAAAGGAAAATTAATAAAGATTAAAACTTTCAAATAAAAATTGTTTAATTATACTGAATATTAACCAATAACCTTAAAAAGTAAAGGCAAATTTACTTTATGGAATCCTAAATTTTATTCATAAAAAGTGTAATGAAGGAACATAAAAATGCTTATATTTAAAGTAAAGCTTTTGTTTTTTTTAACACTTCTGTTGCTGTGGGCATACTTATATGCATCTACAAAACTCACACTGGCTGCTGTTCATGTGTATATATGTATGTGCGTATATATATATATATATATATATATATATATATATATATATATATATATATATATATATATATATATATATATATAATATTTTATATTATATTCTTACTCTGTCCTGGACATTAAGTTCTACCTGGATTCTATCCTCTTGGGAATTTGTGTGTGTGTGTGTGTGTATATATATATATATATATACACACACACACACACTTTCAAGACATACATATGTACCTACAAAATTTACATTGTCTGCTGTAGACATGCGCACACACACACACACACACACACACACACACAATTGTCAGGATATATGTCACTATAAAGATTACATTGGTTGCTGTTGACTTATATATACATTTCCAAGACATACTTATATGCCTTTACAAAACTTACATTGCTTCCTGTTCAGGGACAGCACATCTTACCCACCCCACACCACCACCAACCCGGTTGGGTGGTCTGCTGTGGCCTCTTCCATTTTTTTTCCAGCTTTGTTTTATGGCCATCCGCCATTTTTTAAAAATTATCTTTAAACTGATGTTGCATTGTCAGTCATCAACTAATGATATACATTGTGTATTTGCATGGCTGGTGCAGTGCGTACTATGCAGGAACCCCACAAGGTTGGAACTCCAAACGGGCTAGTTTCAGCAGCGTTTTTTGGGACTTTATTTTTTTTCTACCTAAGTTATATTGTAATCATCAACTATAATAATCGACAGGATGGTGCTTAATACCCTGAACCTCTCAATCGCATGGGGCCCCATGCCTAATTTCAGTAGCACTTATTTTTTTTAAATTGTGATTTTCTTTCTGAACAGTTTTTTTAAGTCAATTAAGAGTGTAATATATTCCGTAAAATCATTTTTTATTCTGAGATCATCCACTAAGGAGTATCTCTGATTTTTGTTTTGTTTTTTTACTAACAGTAATACTAACCAGAAGTTTATTTCTAGTAATTAAAATAAAATTTCTAGTCCCTACTTTTGACATTTTTAGAAAAATAAAACCGAGAAAATGATCGCTTAAAAAATAAAAATGTTTAAAGATTTCAACACCTGAAAAATTTTCAAAATTTTAGTACTGGTTTTAAAACAAATTTTTAAGACAATCCCTTTTGTTCTCTTTTGTGAAAAATTAAAAATACTCTGGGAATCACATGATGTCAAATCTTGCATTTTGTTTGTTGGGGATGTTTTTTCATGTGCTGTGTTGAAATCTTTGTAAAACTCTTCTTTTTTTCTTCAGCAGAGATGTGTTGGTGATTAATCTTTATGGAAATGTAAAAGTTTGCAACTAAACGTTTTTTTCATGTAAAATTTAGTAATGAAAATATTGGTGGTTAAAGAAAAATTTTTTCAGATATTTTTTTTTTTTTTAAATAAAAATACTTATTCATTATAAAAGTAAATAATTAATGAATATGGACTGAAATTAAAATTGGATAATTTCCTGACTTTTGGTAATTTAAAAAAGTGCAGCCATTCCCCTGTAATTTTTTTTTTGAGGGTTTGTGGCCTCAAGGTTGGGAAAATTTGAAATCAACATATAATAGAGAGGGGGCCCTGTATCAAAGTTTGGGTAGGGGGAGACCGTAGCACCAGGCCCTGTTTATGCATACTATGAAATGTTGGTCCCTAGCATTTGTACTAAATCCTAACTAATGTTTAGTGCTATTTCTAAACTAGTAGTAAATTGCAATACAATGCTTTGGAATGTATTTTTGTTATACTGCCTGTTGAGGGGGTCATTTAGTCTATACTAGAGAGTATTTGATTGAAACCAAAATGGCAGCACCCATGAGAAATTGCTGCCAGTATCTTTAGAGTCATTAAATTTCCAGTAAATCACAATTTCCTGTTTTTCTCCAAAATGAAGCAGCAAGGCAACAATGTGATAACAATGCAGCAGTGAAAGTGTCAATGACTAAAAATGTTAGGAATAAAATCTTGCTTTACTGAAAACATTGAGTAAATCAGTAAGAAAGAGATTTTTAATGCTTTGTATTTTGAGATGGTGTCCACAACAGGAGAATAGAAAATATTTTAGGATATCAAAATGAGGTAAATATAAAGTTTTAAAGGACTTAAGGAAAATGTAATCCGAAAATAAATTTTTCCTGATTTAGTTAAAATTAAAACTGAAACAAACTTACTTTCTTGATAATTTTCAAATGAATGCTGACGATGAAGTTTAGAGTAATCTGAATTATAACGTGACGATGAATTATGAGAATGGCTTCCAGTGATATTGCCAGCAGAGTCATCCTTTTTCAGTCGACCAGCCTTCTCATTTTGCCCTGATTGCTTGCAACTTGCAGCTGACTTCTAGAAAAAAAATAAAAAAAATTAACAATAATTTCCTTTCTGACTATTTTTTGGAATCAGAATTTACAAATTATAATGGGAGAATAAAAGAATTTAGATAAAATACTCCATTCAAAATTCAGATATTACTATAAATGTTTAATGATCAAGCTGAAATACCTTTATTATGACAATTATCAGTAAATACATATAATAAAGCAAATAACTAGGTCAGTCTTAACACTTTCTGTTCATTTTTTTAAAAGACTAAGTAGGCACAAGATATTTCAATATATAGTTAATTTCCCTGTAAAACCTGTGTGTGTGTGTGTGTGTGTGTGTGTGTGTGTGTGCCACACAAGGTGGCACTAACACATTCTCAGCCCAACCAAGAAAAGATTAAAAAGAATTCTGATGTTTGGTCATTCGGCAAAGCCAAGAACTTTCAGCAGCCCCTTTTTTGTGTGAATGTAAATTTAGATAGCTGTCATTAACATAAAGTTAATTAAGGGCCTTAGACAAATATTTTACCTTTTTTAAAACTAGAGAATACATACATGTCTGGCATGGATTCAAATGTTGAGGTACTATCCAAATGTATGTGGTCTAGCGCTCTTGACCAACTCTACTTCTAACCGTTAGAATTACCCTTTTTTCTAATTATTATATGGCACATTTAGAAAATAAGATAATTAATGACACTAATAAACCCTTTATATATGTAAGATACATTGATGACATTTTTGTTTTAGCTAAAAATATTGATCAAATTACACAAATTCAAAACAAATTTGAAAGTCACTTCATCCTCAAATTTACATTAGAACTTAATAAAATTCTATTCCTTGATGTATTTATTTTTTTCAAGCTACTTCTATAATCATAAAAAAGTATATTTATGACAAAATATGCCAGCATAACAATATAATTACTTTATTTATAAACAAAATAAAAAAAATACTTTCATGCTTATTGTTTTAAGTTATGTTTTTGTTCTAGAATTCATAGTTTTGCAATGGTTTCAGTTTCATTAAAACTGTTTTAACGTGGAAAATTATTATTAATTTAAAGATTAAAATTCATATAACATTTCATACACCTTTGTTAACAGAGTGGGAAGTGATGGATCTGAAGTTCTATCAAATTATATATTAATTGTAATAAGACTTTAATAAAGAAAAAAATATACCAAGATAAAGAGGAATAACTTTGAGCCAAATTAATTATGTTCTTAATTTCTACTTTTTTTTTCTTTGAATTTCAACAGCAGCAAACTACCACAAAACCAAATTGATAGGCCTCCAGTTACAGGCAAGACATACACAATGACATGGTCTTAAAGATCACCATAGTTAATGGAATAAACTGGGCTCTATAGCTATGTATGGCATCATTGGGTAGCAGGCTTTCTAGACTGAAGTCAACAGCCAGGGCAGAGGGTCCCTCAGGTGGAATCAATGGCCATGTGTCCATGACCAAGGCAAGCCTTCAAGTTGGGTCACACTGAATGTGGTTTGACAAGGAAAGTAATGAGCTCCACCAGGTTTACTTGCCCCACAAATGTGATGTATGAATGAATACCTCTCCATTTTTCAACCCAGATATAAGGAAGGAACTGGGCAGGTGACCAGCTGCGCAACAACCCTATGGCCACATTTGTTCATGGAAGTGATGATGAAGTGGAGGAGGAGAATAAAGAGGATTAGTAATATTAAAGTTTGTAGCAAGCAAATTTTTCTTTCTGGTTATAATTAGATTTTTAAATAATACATTGTTCAGACCACAACTCCATAGTCTCCAAGACTGATGGATGCTTATATATAAATAGTATTAAAAGTATTTTTTTTATAAAATCTCTCAAAAATAGTAGGTTTTAAGCCAGTAATCTCAAATTTCTGAGATGAAATGTTGTGATTATCTATTTTATTATAGTGGTTTTTCTTTCATCTAATTTTTGTTGCTTTTTTATCACAACTACCAGTTTTTACATCATACAATAGATAAGAAAGTAGCAAAAATAAGAATAATTATTACATTATATGTAATCAAACAATATATCAGAGAAAAAACATTCAACATTTAGTGAAGAATGTAGCTCCATGACTTGAATGAGGTCTGCTGCTAGACTATGCCCTGTGCATATAGAAGCACAGATGTGATGAGATGGGCACTGATCATTTAAGTAATTCATACTACATGCAAAATTAATCTACTATTAGAAAACAATGATCCTACTTTCCCTCCTAAGGTCAATGTACTGATGATGAGGAGAACCTATGCTGATGACATAGTTATTCAGAGTTGGGATAAGAATAATCTTGAACAAAATTAAATCTGACATCTCTATCAATTATACCAAGATATAGAACTCTCGATAAACCTTTTCAAAAGAGAAAATATAATCTGGAATCGGAATGAAAGCAGTGATGGCACATACTCTGAAGCCATCTTAAAAACTCAGGATGTGGAATTAGAAAATACTAAACACTTCAAATACCTTAGTGTATGGATCACTTATAACAAATTTAGTATAGAAGAAAGGGAACTGAACATTGAATAGGCTGTGCTAGTGGCAGTTTCATCCAACACTGCAAACTGTTTCAAAACCAAAACATTAACTTAAAAACTTGAGTTACATTCTTAAATAGCCTCTGAAAATCAAAACTTTCATATGGATGTTATGCATGGTGCAAAAATCATTCAGAAATATCTAAATTATCAGCTGCATACAACCATTTTCTCAGATCAATGGTGAATGAAACCTGTACGTCACAACGAGGACCATACTTCTTAGAACTTTGTGTACTAGTGCTACAGAATCATGAATAAAGAACTGTACCAAATAACAAAAACCACATCACTTGAGGACATTCAACAACAGCAACAACTAAAATGGATACCACTTGTAACATGAAGAGAAAATAAGATGTTGACATTCTAAGTTACTTCAAACAAAAGGTGAGGAAGAAAGCCTCCATCAATACTGCAAAGAGTGATAAGAACTAGTGGACTAGTTGAGAAACCTATTTTCCTGAAAAACTGTTTTAAGAGAAAGATTTTTATAAATTTCAACTGAAAGTAGCACTGGCTGCTCAGTCAATGAATGTTTTTTTTATAAGGAAATGACTAATATTACCATTTCCATTTTTAGTTTAATTGGTAAAGCACTGTTCTGATCAGACAGGTAATTCTTAATTTCCCATCCATGCTGCTTACTTAATAATTATAGAATGTAAAAACAACCTGAGTGATGATAAAAAAATAAACAAAAATAAAATAAAATAAAAACTAGTCACAAAATTAATAATAAAAATAAGAATTTTCAAAAAGTACCATAGGATACATTTTCAGTAAAGGGTTAAATCTTCTGCCAACTTTGTATATCCAAATAAATAAACATGAAACTACAATAAAACACTCTTTTTAAATTTAAGATGATAACCTTTTACAGAATGAAGTCATATCCAGTTCATTTCTAATCTAATATCAAAGACACATATAGGCTAAAGGGATCTGCCCATAACAATAAATAAAAAGCAGAATAATATATATCAGGAGACACTAATCACTTCATTCAATAGAATTCTCCACCCTCTCTCAACTTGAAAGTCTAACCTGATTATCTACTTGGACAGCATGTAAGAGATATATTACTTTGCAGAAACAGGCTATTTAAGTGTTACATTTCTGTTGATGGATAAGCTGTTAATCTGTTTTCAAGATAGCAGTAAATAACAATGTAAATCACAAGATAAAAAAAAGTTGCCTAGCATGTGATTTACCTATAGTAAATACATGCTCAATTGTAATGAGTTAGTAGTAGGTACTGCCACTTTTCAGCATACATTTTTGATACCTAAGGTTTAGAATGAATTTTTAAAAATGAAAAAGCATTCTTGAAGGTTTAATTTTAGCTTTAATTGAAAGCTAAAGGATTAAATTTATTATTTCCAGTAAGTAAAATATTCTGCTGTATTTCAGACAGAAATTATACAGATTGGATGTCAAATATTTGCTCAATTTCTTAAAAATTTTCTTAAAAGCGACCATTTTCTTAATTTTAAGAAACCTGTAAACAAAACAAATTTATTGATTTTAAAACTTAAAAAAAAAAAAAAAAAAAAAAATTTATATATATTTATTTCTGACACGTTATTTGAGTAAAATTAAAAAATTTAAAGTTTAATTAATCTGATTTGAAATAAATATTACTTACTTATAGCATAAAAAGTAATATACAATCATTTCTTAATGATGGGTCCTATCTTTCTTTAATCTTTATTGAAGTATCAGTAAGTTTTCGAAGTGATGACAGGTCTTATGAATGACCAGAATTGACATAAATTTATGAAATCTAAGTAACGCATTTTTTTTGGTTTTTAACTATCTAGTAATTCTTACAAATGAACATATTTTCCACAATTATCTAATATTTTATTAACTTTTATTTACCTTTTGAAGATGCTTTATACAAAAATAAAAAATTTCAAAATACTATAAAATTTTCTTAAATTAATTTCTCTGTAAAGGGATAAAACTCTTAGATCATCTGACTTTTTCATAATAATGTAATGTTTAGCTTTCCATAGATGAAAAAAGGGAATGAATTAAGTAAAATAATAAAAAAATTATTTTAAAAATAGAATAGTAAAACTGTTTACTAATCTTTTCAATTTTGGATTCATAAATTTCGTTTCCACTTAATTACTATATCACGTCCAGGAAATAGCCCAATATAGAATTTTACACAATTTTAAAACAATTCTAAATTATTATAATTAAAATTTTAATAAAAATGGAAAAATTCTTGCAAAAATTCAATATTCATCGGAAAAATTATATTTCTTCAGACAATAGTACCCTTAATGCAATTTATCTACAAAAGCAATTAAAAGCTTTTCTAATTAAATAATGTCATAGTTTTATTGCTTATTTATTATTTTCCAATTCAGAGCAGATTTTCAGTTAGAATAGTGAAAGTTTGAAAAAAAAAAAAATTAGGTGATTTACATTCTCCAAGGAGTCCTACTTTTAACAAATACCCCCTCCCCACAAAAAAACAGGAACTAGGAAGGTATTTTGCAAATTTTCATGAAATTAAGTAAGTGAGGGTAACATATGTAAAAAAAAAAAAAAAAAAAAAAAAATTTCAAAAATAACTTCATTCATTTGTGAATAAGCCCTGAAAATTTCATTAAAATCGGACAATTATTTGATTTTTACAAGAATTTCCAAATCAATGTGTTTTCAATGGAAAAAGTGCAAAAAAGTCAATGTTATTTTTATGCCACCTGGATGATGTAAACAAAACAAGATTTTAACCAAAATTTCAAAAGTGTTAGAAAGGATTAAAAAATTAAAAAAAAAAAAAAAAAAAAGCAAAAAATACTTTGGTCTTTCATCTTAATAATAACAAACATTTTGACGATAAACTTTATTTTTATTAAGTTTGGTGGCCTTTTTCATTATGCTATGCTGTTTTCCATGAAAAAAAAATGGAGGTAACTATTTTGTAGGCACCTTCACTGAATTTTTGATACCTAACAAATTTAAAAAATGAAAAAGAATTCTTGAGGATTTAATTTTAGCTTTAATTGAAAGTGAAATGATTAAATTTACTATTTCCAGTAAGCAAAATAAAAAATGATATAGATTGGAATATCAAATTTTTGCTCACTTTCACAGAATTACAAGTGCCATTTTCTAAGATTTTAACACATTTGTAAACAAAATTTAATTATCGGTTTTAAAAATCTTCCAAAAATTATATTTATATATATATATATATATATATATATATATATATATATATATATTTGTGACAGGTTATTTGGGGAAAATTTAATGTTAAATTAATCTGATTTGAAACAAATATTAGTTACTTATAGCATAAAAAAATGTAGTATACAAGCATTTCTTAACCACATGTCCAGTTTTTCTGATGTGCTGCTTGATATTGATGAGCTAAAATGTGTTGACAATATGGATGACGAGAATTGACATAAATTTACAAAATCTAAGTGAATGCATTTTTGGGGTTTTTAACTACGTAGTAATTTTTACAAATTAATGTAATATTTTCAGCAATTATCTAATATTTAAGGTTTTAAAACTTTGAAGGAATGATGTTCAAAGCCTGTTGAGATGTAAACATGAAATGAATTGCAGACAAGTGAATTTCTCAGTAAAGGGAGGACAACCTTTCAATAATAATGTCATGTATAGATGACCATAGAAAAATGGTAATGTTTAAACTAAGAAAAAAAAAATTAAAAATTACTTAAAAAATATTGGTGGTAAACGATTTTATTAAGCTTTTCAATTTGTAAACACAGTTTCCACTTAATTACAATATCACCTAAAAGAAAGGAAGTGATGCAGAATCTTAAATTATTATAAATTATTATAATTAATATTTAAAAAAATGAAAACAATTCTTGTAAAAATTCATTATTCATTGAAAAAATTTTTTTCTTAAGACAATAGTGTCCTTAATACATTTGATATCTAAAAGTAATTAAAAGCTTTTCTAATTAAATAATGTCAGTTTTATTGCATTTTTTTAGTTTAAGATTCAGAGCAGATTTTCAATAACAGTAAATAGCTGATTTACATTCTCCAAGGAGTACTACTTTTAACTAATAAAAAAAATTTTTGGAAAGGAAATTTAATTTCTCAAAATTTCATGAAATGAAAGTGCGGGGTAACATATGTAAAAAAAAAAAAAATATTTTTTTACCAAGATTTTCTAAAAATAATTTCATTAATTTGTGAATAAGTCCTGAAAATTCCATTAAAATCTGACAATTATTTAATTTTTGCAAGAATTTCCAAATCAATGTTTTTCAACAGAAAAAAGTGCAAAAACATTAATGATAAATATTACGTCAACCAATGATGTAAAAAAAAAAAAAAAATTTAACCAAAATTTTGAACATGCTAGAAAGGATTAAAAATATAATAAAATATTAAAAAAAAATATAGTGGTCTTTCCTCTTAATAATAACAAACGTTTTGACGATAAAACTTTATTTTATTAAGTTTAGGGCTCTTTTTCATCATGCTATGCTTTTTTTTAGTAAAATTTGGAGGTATCTAGTGTAGAGAAGGGAATAAAAACCAAATTATTTACATAAAAAGAAACCCAGTAACAATGGAAGATGCATGATATGACATAGTACAGATTGGACTTTTTGCATTATAAAAGGAACAAACAGAATGATCATTAGCACCATGAAAGAAATAGACTGTTTTACAAAGAATAATTATAGAAAAGATATAAAGAAAGAAAATGAATTAGATAAAATCTATATCAGTTCCAATGCTCTCCTTTTAATAAGGTCCATTTAATTTTAACAGTAGATAGACATCTTAAATCTTTATTCAGTTTTAATGGTTTTTAATCTTATTAATAACTAGCTTAAAAGCCACAGCCCATGCAGACTTTTAAGCTAGCATCTGAGGGCTAATTGAGCATCCAGCCCAAAACTAAAGGAACCTCTGGTCCATCTTAGAAAACAGCAACAATAATTATAAAGAAATAACTTCGAATTCCTCCATGGAACTTCAAAACATCACTGATTCTGGCCAAAAGACCAATTTGGGCCGAAAGTTCGTTTGGAGCTGAAATTCCAATTCAGGCCGAAAATTGAGTTCTTCAAATCAAAAACTCTGCAGAACTTCAAAACCTCATGTCACAAAACCTCTCACTTTAACTCTAATTCCTTGGCATTCTGAAGAAATAAAATTGATTTCCTCAATTCAAAGTTTTGGAAATATTTTAAACTGAATTTAAAACAAAAATTTTTAAATTAAAAATTTTCCTGTTATTTTAAATTCAATATAAATTAAAAAAAATTAAAATCACTAATTTTTTTCAATTATTTTAAAATTTGAATTTTTAACTTTTCCCTGCTCAACTGGACACAAATCCCAATGCTGGATGTTCAAGAACCAGATGAAGGATATCTTGATTCCAAAAAGGAATATGTCTATTCAAGTGTGGTCCGAGTTAGAGGGGTTTCAGACACATGGACAGACAGACATAATTTGCCATTTCTTTATTTATTTAGATAATTACCATAATTTTACTTTAAACAAAGATAAAATGATCAAATTTCACTCTAACTGTGAAAGGATTTTGAATATAAGAACATTAAACCTACTGTTTTTTCAATGATATTTCAAAAATATTTCCAAGAAAAACAAGCAGATATATAATTTACTTACAAGATTATCCTGGGAAGGAATCTTAAGCCATGCTGGAGCAAAGTCATGCCTGGGCACGTTACTTGTTGCCATCAGAGTTCATTCAACATTTTGCAACATCAAATCCTGTTAAGAAAAAAAGAAAAAAAAAGATTTTTGTGTCTTTTCAAAATCAAAATGTATTTATGATTCTATGATGAATCCAAATTGAGGTTTAATAGGAAAGAAAAAAAGTAAAAATAAGATTTCTTGCATTAAATACAAAACTCCACTTTGATACTTTTTATCAATAAAACTTCCTCCTCCACAATTATACCAAAATTCATATAATTATTAGCTTGTATAGGATAGAAACCAGTAAATTAATAGATTGTTGTGTCTGGAATCTGATAAAAATAAAATATTTAAAGTATACAATTATATTTATTGACATGAAAGTAAAAGATATTTCTCACAGCTGGCTTTGCATATTTTTATTATAAAAAAAAAATGGCAATACATTGGCCAATTATAATCATTAGATGGCATAGGCATTTGGATAATGTAAGAAAACCATTCCATGAAACAAATCCACATACTCAAATGTGACATTTTGCTAAACTCTTTTGAAACATGTGCTATTATTTACTAAGCTTTGTACAACAAAAAGCCAAATAGAGGTTAAAACAAATAAAAAAAACACATTGTATTGAATCAATCTTTCAAATGAAAAGAAACAACCTGATAAAAAAACCCAAAAAAAACCAGCATTATGATTCTGTTTCTAGTTTTGTTTTTTCGGGTCTTGAACACTGACCACTGGTAATAGTAGAAAATAATTAATTCACAAATCAAGCCATCCTTTTATCACATGTCTTTATCCATTCTCACTCCAAACACTAATATCTTTGCTTTGTGTAAATGCTACTGTTTAACTTTTTTTTCCAGTGAGTAATATTAGCATCCTTTCATCAATATACTGGTAATGAGTAAAACATAACTCTAATTTACTAAGTTCAACTTATTAAAAAACTTACACTAAACAGAATTTGTTGTTTGGAAATCTAATCAAAACAATTATTCTAGGCCCATTGCAAACATATACAAAGAGATATTGAAAAACTAAACGATTCAAGATTTTAAAAAGGAGAAAACTAATGTACGAGGGTCATTCAATAAATAAGTTGAATTCTTTGGTATAAGAACTTCTAATACAGATAGAAGCTTACTCTTTTTTATTTTTTTGTTTTACTTCTTTTTCACATGGATTTAATTTCTTTTGCAGATGAAAAAAAAAAAACTTTGAGAGTTTTGGCGATTAACAAAGATGGCCGACCAAGAAGCATGCTCCAGGATTGAACAGTGGTCAGTTATCAAGTTTTTGGTTGCTGAAGGGTGCAAACCAGTTGAAATTCATAGGAGAATGTCAACTGTGTATGGTGCCACATGTTTCAGCCAAAACAATGTCTACAAGTGGGTTAAATTGTTTAAAGAAGGATGGAGCAGTGTTGAGGATGAAGACAGGCTTTGGAGGCCTACAGAAGTGAGGTCACTTAGGTGATCGAATCAGTCAATGACCTCATTCAGTCTGACAGAAGGGTGACAGTGGATGATATTGCATGGACTTTGAGCTTATCTGTTGGGACAAATGCAGGGGTCATCAGTCAGATGGAGTCATCTTGCATCATGACAACGCAAGGCCTCACACAGCAGCCCAAACAGTGCAGACCATCAACGAGCTGGGCTGGGAACTGCTCGCCCAGACCTTGCCCCTTCAGACTTTCACCTGTTTGGTCCCTTGAAAGCGCTCACGAGAGGCACGAAGTTTAAAAGTGACGATGAAGTCAGAAGTGTTGTGAGCGACTGGCTGAGACATCAGTCCAAAGATTTTTACGCTGAGGGAATACGGAAGCTTGTGCACAGATGGGAAAAGTGTGTGACAGTGCTGGGAGACTATGTTGAAAAAAGAAAAAAGTAAGCTTCTATCTGCATTAGAAGTCCTTATACCGAAAAATTCACCTTATTTATTGAATGACCCTTGTAGATAAACAAATTTTATCTATAATAATCTAGAAGTGTAAACATATATTTCAGATGATATGAAGATTCTGTAAAACTTATCTCTCATGTCCAAGATATTGGCTAATAATCAAGAGAAATGTGATCCTTTTCTGCCGTGGTAACCTAAATAATTAAAAATTATTTTATGCTGCATATAAAGATAACTGAATTAAAATGAGTCAAAAGTTGTTTTTTTTTTCCTACTGGTCAGTTTTCCCTATTCTTGACCTGCACCATAATGGCTTAGGAAAAAAAGAAATGTCAGAGATAGAGGTAACATTAATATTTCTATAAACATCTATTCCATATGTTTAAATATAAGATTATTTTCTTTTTTTTAAAAAGATAATTTAAAACTTTACAATTTACTTTTTACATCATATTATGTTTATTAATAATTTAATGCAAAAAATTCTCTGTAAAAAATGTTATCCTCAAACAATTTCAGAGGAAAATTTCTGCAAGAAATAATAAATAAATGATAAAATGTATTTAATAAGAAACTAGCAAAAGTTAATTTTTTTTTCATAAGTATATTTACTAAAAACATGTTTTCAGCATTTCCAGTGTATCATCATATTGTTTTACTTTTATTTCATTCATTCAAATCTTCCATACTTAACACCAATATCATTACCAAACATGATCAACAAAAAAATATGACTAATTCAACTAATCAGCTTTCAACTAAGCATTTTTTAAATTTTACATTTAATTAAAAAAAATCAAAACAATGATAGAAACACTCAGATTTTAATAGAAAATAACAGTTAAGAAAACCATAAGCATTTAAGGAAAAGAATGAATGCAGTGAATGAAACTTTAAATGGCTGTCTTGTTAAAATGTAATAAAAATTCAAAGATATTAAATTTAGTTTTTGTTGTTTTAAATGAATTTAACACATCAATATTAATTGTAAAAAGTTAAGAAATTATCAGTGAATAATAAAGAAAAAAGGGACTAGTTTAGATAATTACAAACATTAAAAAAAAAAAAAGTGAAAATATAACTTAGTATTTCCAAGTTAATTTTACTCTATTTTTAAACAGCAGAACATTGGTGTAATGAACATTTCATTTGTTTGCTTATTTCCAGGTTCAAATCACAGCGAGTTTCACTTATCTACTGACTGAACAAAAAAAAAAGAAAAGAAAAAAAAAAGGTGACAAGGTCTTTTATAAAAGGTGCAGCAGAAATAATGCTAAGAGATTAAATACAATAGTGTCTTCATGTAGCTAATGCCTTACTATTATATGTGAGGTATTTCTGGAAAATATTTCTGCCACACAATGTATAATAAAATGGCTATGTTGAAAAATATAATAATTACATGAAAATATAAGATTAAGACTAAAGTAATTCCTAGAAAAGTACTTTATTTAATAATTTAATAATCATAAAATCAAATAACTGGAGAAATAATTTTAGATAAAATGAACTGTTTGTCCTTGTGAAGAAACAGCAATGAAACCTAAGAGCAAGTATAAAAATTGTGGTTAGATTATGCATCTTCATATTAGAATTCAGTTGTTTCATTAATTCTTAAGGTATTTCTTACAGGATAATAAATGGTCATTTGGTTAAATTGTGTAGGCAAGAATCATTTAGAAATAATTATAAATTTACTATTTTTCAGGACATTATTTAATTATTAATGTAAACATCAAAAAGATTAGAGAGATAATTATTAAAAATTTAAATTTTAAAGTGAATAATAAAAGTCAGTTGTTTATTTTATGTTTTGATATGAATTTCATTACTTGATTCTTTATTTGTAATCTCATTTTTTTCAGCTTTACACCATTATTTTAGGGATAATTTTCCTGCTTACACACAGAAAATTTATTTTGTACTGATTTATAATGAACATTTGGAGTATATATTTTTAATCTTGAGAAAATTTGAAAAGAGATTTTTAAAAAAAGTGATCCCTTCACTACTGTTGATGAGGATTATCCTGCAAAATGCAACTATCCTTCAAAATTTACCTATTTAGAATATCTTATAGTAAATTCTAGATGAATCAGATATATTTTGAAAGAGACACATTTATACAGATATAAAAATTGAGAAATTTAATATCAAAATATTAAGAAGTTTTGCTAAATTTTTATTCTTTTTTTTATTATAACTGTTAAAATAATTCCAATATTTTAAGGAATTTTTTGAATGGTACTTATAAAATATTTACTCTTATGTAGATTTTTAGAAAAACAGGTTTTGAAAAAATCCTTTTAAATTTGAAAGAAAGCAAGATATATATTTGTATTTGGCAATTGTTATATATACTTTGCGAAGATCATAAGAACAAAAAGAATTGGATACTGATAAGCTTAATATTATCAAAAACAATTTGGCAAGAGTATAAGTTTTCTCAAATCAAAAGGTATTTTCTCTTTAAAACACTGATAAGATGGAGTACCAATAGTGAATTTAAAATATATTTTCATCTATTTTTGTCTGATTTTTGTACAAAAAATTGATTACAAATATCAGTTTTTGAAAAAAAAAGTTAAAAATCAGTGCACATTGACAAAACATGCATACAAAATGGTGAAAATGTTTCCAGTTCTAAAGTATCTGAAAAAAAAATTTACTTTTTCCTGTTTAATGTTTTAAAATTAAACAAGCCAACATTAAATAAAAAAAATATATTCATATATTCAATTGTCAAGGCTATTTCTTTATTATTCATCATGAGATAGTACCTATTTAACAATTCAGAATAGTTTTTCCTATAACTATACAGGTTATCTACATAAAGAATGTGATTGAGAATTATGTATAGATTTTATTAGAAGTAGTTATAAACTGAGTATTAGTTAACAAGTATACAGACCTTTTATTTAATTTGAGGTCATAAAACTAAGTCCTTAATAATGTCATGGCTAACGTCAATATTATTTATTGACACTTTACTATATTTTTTGTTTCTACAAAGGAATTTTTCTTTGCGGAATGTTGCATTATGGCCAAATTAGCATTGTATGAGCAAGTAGAAGATGCTATAAATTTGGAAGCAAACACTGCAATATACCAAAATGAAATTAGTGTGTATAACAGTTTAAAATATTGCAGGAGACCAATTACAAAAAATAACATTTTAAAATAAAAATAAACAAACTCTACTCTAGGGTAAAAATTTTATTTTATATATATCCAAGTTTGTTAAATTTACATAAAAATAGTTTAAACAAGTAAAAGGAAATCATATATATAATCCCATACCAATCATTTCCTATGATATTATTCATAATGATGCAAAATGACTTTGTAAAACTAGGCATTTTTTCAAGAAATTTTAAAACTAATGGTATGTAACAATATACTAAATATGCTAAAACAAAAATTAATAATTTAAAATAAAATCTCAATAAAATACTTGCTTTATGACTATTCATATATGATACTTTCCCTTTTGAGGATAAAAAAAAAGGAAGAAAGAGTAGGATTTTTAGAATTGTTTTTTTCCTGTGTGTATCCAGCTTGGATTTTTTAAAATAAAATAAATCCATGCAAGATATGTCTACTAGTGTAAAATTATAGCATTAAAGAAGAAGAAAGCTAAATAAGTTTAGAGACAAACATACATATAGAATATTTGGTAAGATGAAGGCAAGCATGAAAAAGGTGCTCCTCCCTAAAAGAACATAAACAACAGTGATTCAGACATTTAAAAAAAAAAAAAAAAAAAAATCAACTTTAGAATTGTATTAGTTCAGCTGAAATGAGTCACCTAAAATTAAGCAAATAGAAATTCAAGTCCTTTAACATTGTACAGAGGAAACTAAAGTCTTTTATTCATATAGAAAATGGCAGGATGTTTCAACAAACTTGGAAAAATGAATCATCATCAGAAATTGCAATGTGTTTCTTTTTATAACATTTCTGTACAAGACTCTTAATTACTTAAAACTAATATATAAAAAATTAAAAAGGCATTAACTTTCAAAGTATACCATTTTTTAATTAAAGTCATGACTGGATGAGCCAATTCTATAATCTGCTTGAATACTGCAAATTGTACTAACTACTGTGGATATGAAAGAATCTTATTCTAGCTATGCAATCAACATTTGACATCAATTAAAATCTAAATAACATGGGTTTTCTAAGAGATAATCACTTTTCAAAAATAAGAATCTTAATGAATAGATTAGATGTTATTAAAAACAAATGAAACTTTGAAGAAATAAGTTGGCTTATTTTAAAATTAAAAATGATTCTTGAATTTAAATAGATAGACAACCAAAACTTTTATCAGGAAGCAAATCTAAAGTCTAGGGATTTGTAAGTAAAAATTGAGATTTTTGACATGAATGTTAGGAGATGAACAGTTAAATAATTTTTAAGGGGAAATATACAAATATTGAAAACTTTGCAAACTGTTTACCTTGAAATTTCTGTTAACTCTTGCCTTTCAAAAGCCAAATTGTTGAATGTTTTTCAAACAGAAAACAACTTCATCGAAATGTATTAACTTCAGAAATGATTTGAAACATTAATCTAGACTTGAAACACAATAAAAGAAAATACGCTGTCTTATGAATAGAAGACTTGAAAAAATGCTTTTTTTTGTCAGGAGTTAAAAACAAAAAAATGTAAACTTTTTATAGCATAAAAGGTGAAGTTTAAGAAAAAAAATCTTTAATGCATTAAGTGTTGGAAGTCACTGAAGTAGCATTTTATCTTTAAAAATATTTCATATACAATTAGCCCTTTTATAGGCTATTTCACAAACCTAAACTTTTAAGGTATTATTTGTACTTGATTAATATTTTTATTCAAGTTTTAATTTCAGACATCCTGAGCAAAATAAGTAGTTCTTTTTAGAATTATACAATGCTCAAATGTTGCAAAGGACCAAGGTTTTAAAAATGAGAAAAATTTCTTTCAGCTTCTTTTTAAATAAAAATATAAATAAAATCAAGTAATGAATTTCAAAAAGACAAAAAGTTTGCAAATCTCTAGCTCACATAAAGAGAAACTGTTTAAAGCAGTGACTAAGGGAGCCTTGCTTTGAATTACACAAAATGTACAAAAAATTGTTAAAAATAAAATTACTTTTAGAATGGTTTGAAATTATTTAAATCTTTCTTAGGGTAATTAGTAAAGTAATTTGTTAAACTTTGGAGTGGGGGACATAAAAAGAATTAAAGAATCAAGTTTATAAAATTTCAAATAATTGAAATTCTGAAATAGTTTCTAATAGAAAAAAACCCTCATCTTCATGGTTGTTATAAACATAGATAAGCATTATATATATAAGCTGTATTGAATTGGTATTTTCTAATAAATTAGAAGTGTCTGTTTGGTGTGGGGAAGGAAATGATAAAATGTATTTGGTCAACATTTGATTGATTTATTTTTTATGGATTATCAACATTTTACATTTTTAGATTGTAAAATTTTTTGAGAGATAATAATAATTTACTGATACAAGTCATACTAATTAGGCCATTGCTGGAGAGAGAAAATACTTTTCCCATGGCTATTTGCATATAAGCAAATATAATAAGTTGGACTAGAATCAGAATTCGGCTCCCTGATTTCCAATTCCGAGCCATTATCCATTATACTACCTGGTATTCCCAAGTGGTCACTCATCTAGGTACTGAACAGGCTTGATGTTGCTCAACTTTGGTGATCGTATGGGAACCAATGTTTCAATGTGATATTACCTTAAATCTACTTGGTCAAGAAGCTAGTCATGCAATATGAAACTAACACAACAACTTGTATAATGGCTAGGGGTAATGGTAAGCAAATCAATCAGATTGACTGAGTAGTGATTTTGATCCTTACTGGATGCTCCCGTACTTGTGGTCTTGTACTAAAACTGAGTTATGCTTAATAAATACTAAGAAAGTAATAACATATTCACAGCACAGACAAATGTTTTCAGTTACCAGCTTGTTGATAAGCAATGTACCTTTCGTAATTAATGAAAGCTAATTAAACATTCAGAAAATAATCAATTCTCCAAGTTATGTACTGCGATTAATCATGCTCTGGACATTAGTTTTAAATTAAACATTGAAAAAACAAATCTACCAATTAGTAAAGTAATTTGTTAAACAGAGAAACAGGAAATTATTCATTAATGCTTTGGTAAAATATGTAATTGTTTCTGGCAAATTTAAAATGTGATTTAATAAATAGGCAAATCCTATTTGCACAAAAACAGGACTAATCCTAATTACTGAGAATTAACCAGTAACAAGATATCAATCAATATCAAACATCTATATCAAACCAACATATTTTTATTCAATGCTTAAGTAATTTATAAAATAATTTAAACAACACTAAAAATTAAAATTGACTAAGTTATTGTGCTTTATAGGTAACTACTGTTTGATTTGTATTTCATATTAGAATATCTATAAGAGAAAATGCTCCTCCAAATTATTTTGGCTACAATTTTCACAGAAATTTTAAGCAAGGGATTACAAGGTCTTACAATCAATGCAGTATTGTGCCAACTTTTGTTTTCAAATACTACCAACATTGAGTAAAAATGAATATACCTTTGTAGATTTATTTTAAATGAAAATTGATACTATTTGAAAGTAGAATAACTAATCTAGGCAACAACAGTATAAAAATTAAATTTAGACAATGGAACTGAAATGATATTGAATTCATTTAATTTTGCAGAATTTGCAATTATAAAGATTATATAAAGTTTTATTTTGAATTTTTGCCACAGCTTAAAAAAAAAAAATACTTATAAAAATATTAATATTAATTTTCATAGCCATATACCTATAGTTTTAATTTCCTTTAATTTTATAGCTCAAGATTTCACATTCTTTTCTGCTAGTCTTGCAATTTTGAAAATTAAAAAAACAAAACAAAACAACTTTCAAATATTTGACATATATTTTGTAGGTATTAGTTAAATATTTTTTTCAATTTAAGACTGAGTTTTTATATATTTGAATAATTACACAGTCGTTATGAAAAATGTTTGCTGTTTTTATGTCACCAGTGACTACACCCTATTTGTAAATATGCATACTTTATAAGAAAAACTTTAGCTCTCTGTGATTTTTACAGATTTTTTTAATGACACATGCATGTGTTTACACACACACAATGAACTTAATACAAATTTTGATTATATTTTTTTTTAACGTCGGCACATTCACGAAAAAGATTAATAAATTTACCATATATATATATATATATATATATATATATATATATATATATGTATGTTATTTACATTATTCAGACTATTGTCCTCATCTTTATTGCCATATTTATTACGTTTCGGCCGTTGTATGCTCTGGCCTTTTCTGGTGGTCAGAATGTCGAACTGAACTGGGGTAGACAGTTCTAGTTCCACGTGCCATGTTTAATGGATGTCAGTTATCAGTTATCTCCTCTTAATTTTTCCCTCTGAAAGTTCTCCACTGTCTTAACTGGGTATTGACTCTTTGGGTCCTGTCACTGGATCTAACCAACGCCTTTATCCACTGTGCCATGTATCCTTGAGAACATCTGTGTATGAATTTCTGGGTATTATAAACTTAATGTCTTCAGCAACCATTTTTACCAGTGCTCATATTGCAATTTTTACTGTTATCATAGCACGCTTTTACCAGAACACATATTGCAACTTTGTTGTTGCTATTGCTTTTCTCTGGTACTCCTTATTACTGGTTCCCATATTGTATTCATTTCTATGCTTGGTCAAATTACATAAAAATGAAACTCAATTGTATCCCATTTTTATGGCCTATTTGCTCCCCAGGATAAATTCCCTGGAGATTGTCAATATTAAAATGTTAAGCTCCAGGGAATTTATCATGGCCATAAAAATGGGGTACAATTAAGTTTCATTTTTATGTAATTCATTTCTATGCTCTATAATAAGTATATTGAGCTCTCTTTTGTGGATCAGTTTTAATATTTTATGTTAATAGGATTCACTTGGATTACTTACCCATGGATTTGTGTTTGTGTGTGTGTGTGTGTGTATTTGGGCAGCAATCCCTCTTTTATAAAAGTTTCATTAAAGGTACTGCGGTTAAGATTTTTTTTCATTTTTCATGTGTCTTTATAATTTTCTTTTATTCTGGATGTAAATTATATAGAAATTGTCCAAATATCTGCTCTCTGATAAGCAATATGGTTTCCGCTTTGCCTGTTCTACAGCTGATGTGCTCACGGCCATAACTGAAATTGTTTACCAAGCACTCCACAATAATAGAGAAGCTCATGCCATGGCTCTAGATATCTCTAAAGCATTTGATAGGGTCTGGCATGCCGACCTCCTTCGTAAGATTAAGGGATATGGAATTTCAGGTCGATTATTTGACTTAATACAATCATTCCTGTCAAACCATGTAATGAAGGTTGTCCTTAATGGATTCTCCTCGAATTCCTTTCCCACAAATACAGGTTTTCCCCAAGGCTCTATCCTGGGCCCTACTCTGTTCCTTATCTTCATTAACAATCTCCCCGATGTCATCAGTTCCCAAGTAGGCATCTATGCTGACAACACTACTATTTACTCCTGCCTCAATAGCAAGTCTGGTATCACTGACAAAACTAACCTGGACGTTAGTCTCAAAAAGGACCTCCAATCGGTTGTAGACTAGGGCAGGAATTGGCTGGTTAACTTTAATGCCTCTAAAACAAAACTGCTCTCTATTACTCACCACAGGGAACCATCCCTGCCCCCCCCCCCCCCCATTAGAATGTCTGATGCTCAACTCCATGAGAGCACCTCTTTGCGTCTGCTTGGTCTCACACTGCCTACTGACCTGAGATGGAATAATTACGTTGAATCAATTACTTCATCCACCGCAAGGAAGGTTGGTTCCCCGTGTCACACCATAAAGTTTTTCTCACCCAAGTCCATCCTTCAAATCTATAAATCAACCATTCACTCTTGCATGGAATACTGCTGCCATATATGGTCTGGTGACCCCGCTGTTCGCCTTAAGGTCCTCAGCAAAATCCAGAGACGGATATGCAATGCGATTGGTCCTGATCTGGCATCTCGTCTACAGTTGCTTTCTCACAGACGTGTCGTCACCTCTCTCTGTCTTTTCTACAAATACTTTCACGGTAACTGCTCTGATGAGCTACTTTTGCTAGTTCCCAGACTGCATGAATTTAAGTGTACTACTAGGCTGGCATCACGGTCCCACCCTTTCACTGTTGAAACGGTTAAATGTGGTCCTCTCTTCTACTCCAATAGCTTCATGTCTCGCACCTCCCATCTGTGGAATTCCCGTCCTATTACTTGTTTCCCTGATAGCTATGATCTCCAACTATTCAAATGTAATGTCAATAGATATCTCCAGATGCCCTGACCTATTCCATGTCCTTCTCTTCATCCTTTCTTCCATCACTCCTCTTTACTCTCACTCCCACTCTGTAGCCCCTTGCGTGCTAGTGGCATCCTGCCTTGCTTGGGGTGAAATACTTTAAAAAAAAAAAAAATATTTTGTATGTCTGAGCATTTTCGGCTATACTTTTAGCCATTATCAAGAATAAATTTTATTTTTACTTGTAAATGAATGTATGGATTGTTTTATATATGTATCTAGAGTCATAAGAATGTTTTATTTCCCAAACACAGTCAGTACATTGTGGCCATGTTCATAGATAATATTATTGAGTGTTGTCATTCTTTTTATTGCCTCCATTATTTTCAGCCCCCACCTTTTTTGGGGGGTCAGCAAGATGTAACACAAGTCTTTGTGTTAGGCGCTATATATATATATATATATATATATATATATATATATATATATCCAATATAATTATTTAGGAATTTGGATTGTTCCAATGGACATGTGAATTTGTAAATAATATTGGTTCTCTGTAATTTGGATCTTGCAGGTGAATTATTATTAACAATGAGGTTAGCAGTTTTAAATTTTTTATAGATAATTTTCTTATTTTTGTTGATTGAAGTTGTTTATTTCTTTAAAATGTTTCTAAGTGAAGATTCATCTTGCTTATAGTTACCATGCATTTGATTTTTATAGAAAATGTTAATGTTATTTTGTATGTTCAGTGTTGTTATTGGTTACCTTAGAAAGAAAACATCTAATATGGTAATTTATAAGATGGTTTGGAAAACTATTATTAACTAACATTCATTTCACATTGTTAAGTTCTTTAAAGAAAAGCAGATGGGAGGATGAATTCTCGGGTACTCTCATGAGGAAATTTTTTATAATGCCTATTTTGTATCTGAGAGAACATTGACTAGTAAAACTGAGGTGGCAAGAGTTTTTACTTGTAGGTTTTTTTATATAATGATGTAGTGAATGTATTGTTACTAGACTTCACAAGAATATATACAAATGGGAGTTTATTTTTTTATTGGCCAAGTTCATAGGTAAAGTTGAGGATGGAATTTTTTTGGAATGTAATTTTGAGATTATCAATTTGATTTTTGTTTTCAGCTAAAATAAAAATATCATCTACATAGCAGACATATATTTTCAGTTTAGTAACTTTTTAAATATGTTGTTTTCTATGTGGAACATGTAATAGAGATGCACGGACTGAGTGGATTGCCTATACTTACTCCATTAGTTTGAGTGTAAACTCTATCTGCAACATACTCATTGATAATACAAATATAATAGCCTCATCCTCATGTAAAAAAAAGTCTAATTATTAATAAAAAAAAAAAGAAGCCAACACTCAATAACATCAACTATAAACATGGCCACAATGTGCTGACCATGTTTGGAAAATAAAATATTCTTATAACTCTAAATATATACATAAAACAATCAATACATTCAGTTAAAAGCAAAAATAAAATGAATCCTTAATAATGGCTAAAAGTATGGCTGAAAGCACTCAGGCACACAAGACATTTGTCCAATTTCTTTATAATTCACATTCAGAAAGGAAAATTATAAGAACACATGAAAGATGAAATAAAAATTTGACCACAGTACCTTGTGTGTGCATGTGTGTGTGTGCACACACACACACACACACACACACACACACACACACACACACACACACACACATATATATATGAAATAATGTTCATTCTAGTTTAACCCAGAAGGTAATTTTTCTTTTTTTTTTATCAATAATTAATTTCCTTTTTGCTCAAGATGTGCTAAGATAATGTTATGGTTTTTATGATATAAAAATTTAATTTAAAAAATTCAAATAAAATCTTGCAAATTTCTTTTATATATAAAATATTGTTGTATTCAATATTTACGTCTGTCAATGAACCAACAAACACTTTAAATAAATACAAATAGAAGAGACTGATTGTAATAACAGAGTTTTGGAACTGATAGTCATTTTTAATGCTACTGCATTGGATGGTTTGAATTGTCTTTAACTGAAAGAACAGAACTTTAATATCAGTAAAAAGATAAAACGTAAGTTTATCTGTTCAGGTTTGAGCCAAGGTTAACAGATAAAAAAAAAATAATATCTCAAAATTTGACAAAATAAATCTTCTATTTAGTTATTTATATTAAAAAAAAAATGAAATATACCGCAGTAAGTAAAATTTGAGTTAATAGTAAATGTTAACTGAAACAGTAACAAATTAAATTCAAATATGATTGAGCTTCCATGCACTAAAATATTACAGAGCTGAATATTTCTACCATGGAACAAGGATAAAAAACTCACCAACTTTTCATATTTTATCTACAAGTGTTATACTTTGATCATCATTAAAGTGCAAAGGGTCAAACTCTTTCCAACTGCACTTTTACAAAGTCTATTATTATTTCACAACTAAGTCTCCAAACAAGCATTCTCCATTGTTGGTGATTAGTGAAAATTTCAGTTACCTGGTTTAAATGAAAATGTATCTTCATATTTTTTGCTTACAGACTGTTATTTTGGTAAATGCCTGTATAAGTTTCAAATGGTATAAAACAATGTGCCCTTCCTTTAAGGTTTCATACATTTATTCCAGTATCCCTTCAACTAAATCCTCTTTTGGGATTGCCATCAGCTGCTTTGTTATACTTTCCTTAATCTTTCCCATAGTCTGAAATATAATTCCCTTCTTTTAGCTTTGGAAGAAACCAGAAGTTACATGGATCTAAATCTGGATTGTAGAAGTTGGGGAGTTGATAGACTTGAGTGATGCAATGTCTTTCTCCTTAGCACCCCCAAAAACGCCCTGCATCATTGTGAATGTGACAATCAAGCAGCACAAAAGCTCACTTAATGCCATCTCATTGCCAATTGAATAGCACAAGAGATTCTTCATGTATGCTCAATAAGGTCCCTTCTGATTGATTGACTGCCAAATATCAAGGCCACACAACCAATTCAAGATATTCAAAATGGCCGGATATTTTCTGAACAGACTGTATATATAATTTTTTAGTTCAGCTGACACATTTGTCAAAAATAAAAAATTTATTCTGCTCTATACTATGATAAGTGAATATGACTACTAACCAACACAAGAAGAGCAAAAGCCCTAAAAGAAAGAATAGGAATGTGAAGCTGATGTGTTTTATTAGTCAAATTGTTCCATGGTGTGCTATAATGGCTGAAGAGCATGTCATTTGTAGGTTATCTAAATCTAAGTCTCACAGCTGTTAAGTTTCTCAAAATTGTTCTTGTTATTTTTCTAAGCAATAAGAAAGCAAATACAAAAGGTACAATATACATGCATATTACTGATATAATTTGTGGCTACATCTCAATAGATGAGAGCATTGGTCTTGTAAAATATTGTTAGTAGTAATTACCTAGAATGATAACCTGAGTACTTGCAATAAAAAACAAGTGAAACAAAGTTCAAATTATGATAATAATAGGAACTGTTAGTGTTCTAAAATATCAATTCATAAAATGAGTATCTATTTCTGAATTAACAAATTTACTCTTTGGTCATCAATGATTTCATATGAAAAAATCTTGGTGATTTCTACTTGATACATGAGCATTAAGAACATGGTGTAGCAACATTTGAAATTTTGTTCTATTTCTTGTATTATATACTTTACACTTACATAGAGATAGATTTATTAGTATAAGGCCCATTGTGCAGTGTATTCATGTTGCACTAACCAATTCTAAAACCATCTCATGGCATTTAAATGGTGGGTAACTAGTTAAAATTAGACTAACTTATAACCTGTTACTTGTGTGATAAGGCAAGATGTGGCCATATAAGTTTTTGAAATGATGTTCATCTGGTTTGATGGGACAAAACATGACACTATTCTTTAAAAGATGTACATACTTACAAAGTTCTCTAAGGACAAGTATTTACAAACTTATTTTCTTGGTATGGTTGTTTCCTGCAAAGACTTTTACTATCTCAGATGTGTAAACTAATTATTCTCATGTGTCCATTTCTTAGCTTCATCTTTCAATTCAAGGAATTTATCTACAAAACTACTTCTCTGATTATTTTAAAAGATTTTGTAAAACACCTGCAAAATTATTCCAGTCATTGATAATTATGAGCTGTTAAACAGTTATTAGTCAAAGTCAAAAGTCGAGAAAAAAAAATTACAAAATATAGAACAAAGTTAGCTATTCTGGGAGTAAGCTTAAATATCTTTACTATTTTTCTATTTGTGTCTAAAATTTAAATATGATTTGAAAAATTCCTTATTTAATCTGATGCCTTTGCATTAACTTATGAGATATCCTTAATAATAGATTTCCAGTAGTGTTTTTTATTCTTTTTCTTTAATTTTAGTCACATGAGGATGGTTTCAGAAATAGGTTTCAATTATGAGAAAACTTAAAAAGTTTAATACTTGAATAAAATAAATAAAACTTCACTTTTCCTTTTTTTGATTTATCAATAACTAATCTTGGACAGAGTTGTATATAAAAATTCAAGAATATATTCATATAACAACCCAAAAAGAACACTTGACACTTACAATTAGAAATAAAATTATTTAGGTCACTCACTTATAAATGGAATAACTTAAGTTCTATCCAACTGTGTTGTTTATTAAATCATATAGATCTGTTTTATGACAGCAATAGTTTAATGAATATACAAGTGCACCTAATGAGCTGACTGTTCTGTATCATTGAATGAAGTCTTGTCAATTTTAATTATAAAATATTTAGTAATTAATACTCAAGAATACATCACAAACATTAGCACAAGGACAAATTTTCTTTCTCCATACCCCCAACCCAACTGTTGCTAAGAAATTTGCTTTGGATATTCTTGTATCTATATTTTGAATACAGGATCTGACATGTTTTGCTATTTCTATTTTAAGGCTCTTGTCTTGCTTGTGCCATTAAATTTCTGGAAGTTTCTCAAGTACTCTTGTTTACAACAAATAGACCCCTACATATTAACATTAAATAAATAAATAAGGCTGAAAACAAAATAAATTAAAAATTATCATAGTCACTATTGTCATGTAAACAATCTCAAATACTAATTCTGAATAATCAAAAAATATACTACATTGGATCTGATAAGTAGATAAGAATTTAACCACTTAACTATTAACTATTTCCATATTTCATGAAGTAATGCTTATGAAACCTCAAGAGAAAAGCTACAACATAAAATGTTTTTTTTTTAAAATGAAATATTTCATATTTTTATCTTATTTCACAGAGTTAAAGAGTTAAATCACAAATGATTTTACAAGCTGTTACTGATGAAAAAAGTTGAAAGATAAATGTAAAAGAACATTATTGGTTATCTTACTATCATGGTTGTAATAAAACAAGGAGTAACAAATTCTTGTTGATAGGAATTTATGTTTATATTAAATTGACTATATTCTAAAATGAAAGTAAGTCACACAATCTTTTGAAAAAAAAAAAAAAAAAAAAAAAAACTAAGGATGACTGACTGAAGACACTATTTGGATATCAGAGAATTTTACAATAAATTTAAAATGATTTCTGGGATTATTCCTGCAGTATTTTCCCTTATTTTGTGACTCAAAACATAGCATAATTTCTGCGGTACAGGATATAGCTTAAACATCAAAATTATTTTAGTGTGTCAGGTTTTATTTAATTTTGTTAACTGTATAATACACTTTAGATAAAATATAAACATGTGGCTTGTTAGTTTAAAAATTAAATTCAAGTCATGATCCCAATTGATGTTAGATGTTTAAATTTTGAACTATACTGTTAGCAGTAGAGTAAACAATATTAACATTCTATTTCTTACAAACTTCAATAGATTTTGGTGGCAGTTTTCTGCAGATGTGAAAGTAGTTTACCTTTAGTGTATTACTTTTCCAAGATTTAGTGGAGCAAGAATCTCACATTATGTTGTTGTATCAAAAATACAAAGATTTTCAAGACCATTTTTAGAAATCTAAAATTTCTATGGACAAAAGAGAAAAAGATTTGAAATTGTTTTCTGAAGTTCTTAACATTTAAAATGGTACATAATTTACTCATATTAAAGATAATAAAACTTGTTAGAAAGAGATTAATGTATTTAATAATCAGTTTTTGTCCAAGTACCTTGAAATATTGCAAAACACTTCAGAGGAGCTACATTTCTTAGTTCCACCAGTTCAGACCTTTACAGCTAAAGCCCACCATGCCACATACACATGGTCAAATCATCCTTGTTCCCCTTGTACTCCAGTGGTAAGAAAGTCTACTCAAACAGCTATTCTTGAGAATTGCTACTTTGTGGAACAGACTACCAAGTGGATGCTTCCCTAATCACTACAATCTTAATCTCTTCAAGTCAAAGATCAACTGTTATCTAATCCTATATATCTTCATAATCTGCACTTCTTCCCCTTATGAGTATACAACAAACTCATTTAGTAACCTAGTGGGTCTTGGGCTTCATGTTGAGTGCAGATATTTAGTAAAAAGACAAAGAATTATTATATTAATCCCTATTTAATTCAAAGCTTACAGATGAACAATAGAATAGTTTTGTAGGAATGTAATAAAATTCATAATCTAAGCATAACAGAACATTTCATGCATCAAGTGCTACAAATTCTTCAGAAATTATTCTCATTTCAATATACAGTGTGCAGCAGAAATAGCACCACAAAATGATAAGACATTAAAGAGATGAAGAGAACACTGCCACTAATGTCTTACCATTATGTGTGTGTGTGTGTGTAAGATGGGGGGGGGCAACCGCACACTGTACAAACAAGCTTATAAGTTTCAGGTTATGGCACTTCACAAATAATTCTTATTGTTTTTTAACATTATATTAAGCGACCCTGTTAGATCAATGCTTTAAATAATAACTCAAAAGAACACTTAATTGCAGACAAATATTTTTTATATAAAAATAATCAGGAAAATGTAAATCTGTAAAAAAAAGAAAAATATTCATGAAAATCTAATCCAACCATTTATATATTATTAAATAAAAAAGAAATAGTGGAAGATAAATACAGTTAGAGTAAATTAATTCCTTGTTAAAAGAGCACCAATTAAGATTTGATAAATTATGTCCAGCTGGAGAGTAAAACTATTATGCTAAAGAGCTCCATGTCATATCTTAGAATTGGAACCTGTATGCAAATTTTTTTTATAACTAAGTACTGTGGTGGAAGGAAACCATAGTTGGTTCCCCTCAAACTACTTAACTATAAAAGAAATGGTTAAACTGCACTTATGAACAGTAGTCAAATTACATTGAATAAAGCTTCACAAGTTTAAATGTTTGTTTTTCTTTACAAGTACTTCAAGTAATTTTTATGCATTTTGTTGACAGTGGGTTCACATAATAGAGCCAAGTGGACATTTGTGGGTTTTGAGCCCTTGAAATGTTTCAGCTCAATTATGAAATTGTATTAAAGTTAAGATACTTAAGATAAAAATTAAAAAAACTTTCACATTTCTACTAAAAAATAAGGGTTTAGATCTAAAAATCTTGGTTTGCAGAGAAGAACCAACATTTTTACATTTAATCTTTTTCAGATTTTCAGTGTTAAAAATGGATTTAGCACTCCAAAAATGATAGGAATAGAGGATTATATCACAATTTTCAGATAAATATTAAGTTGTTTGGAAAATAATGCAAGTTTAGTCATCATATATTTTAACCTATTTTTTAAATGTAAAAAATGCATGCAAACAAGTAAAAATTAGATATTGTTTTAAAAAGTATTTCATATAATTTTCTCTAAATGATCCATTTTTTTTCCCTTATCCATAAATTTTTTCAGACCACTTAACTAAGACGTCAAAAAAAAAATTTCAAATTTACTTTTATGAATATAATCTTGGCTTGAAAAGAAAGGTCCATTAATGAATGCACAATGCAACACTAGTTTCAGAAATTGTCATGGTGAAACAAGCCTTGAAGATAAGAAAAGTTGTGGATGTCAGCCTTCCATTGAAGATGAGAAATTGAAAACATTAGTGGAGGCAAATCTTCACACTAATGTTTGAGAGCTTGAAAGAGAGCTAGGTAAAAGTATTATCAATTTTTGAAGGTTTTAACAAAATTGGAAAGTCTAGAAAGTTGGACAAATGGGTACCACACGAATTGAATGAAAACCAAAAGAATCATCATTATGAAGTCTGTTTGACTCTTTTGTACACTAAATATTGCCTATTTCTCAATAGCATTGTGATATGTGATGAGAAATGGATACTATATGACAACCAACGATGTTCAGGGAAATGGTTGAATTGAAAGGAAATTCCTAAACTCTTTCAAAAGACAAAGTTTCACCAAAAGGTTATGTAGACAGTTTGGTGGTCTAAAGCTGGTTTGACTCACTGCAGCATTTTGAATCCTGGAGAAACCATCACAGCTGACAAGTACTGCCAAGAAATTGTCCAAATGCAATAGAAAATGAAAAGGTTCAATCTACTTGCACAATGAACACTACAGAAATTGAATGAATTGTGCTAGGAAATTGCATCAGGAACCTTACTCACCAACTGATTACCACTTCTTCAAACATTTAGACAACTTCTTACAAGGAAAAGTTTTCAACAATTTAATTGTTGTCCAAAATGCCTGCAAAGATTTTATTTTTTTTAAACCTCTAATTTCTCTGCAACTGAAATAATTAAACTGGTCTCTTGTTGGTAAAAATGTGTAGAATCTAATGGCACTTATTTTGATTAATAAAAATTCTTCTGAAGTAAAATCCATCATTTTAAAACTAATGGTCAAAACTGTACATTCTCTGAATAAGCTAATACAAAAAAAAAAAAAAAGGTTATGTTAAAAACCAAAATTTGCTCTTCAGCATATGGAGAGCCAAAAGCAAGTAATGATCAATGTAACATGAAAGGAATGGGTGCATTGGAAAATATCTTTCCAAGAACTAGCTTTTTCCAATTTGCAGAATTAACAACTTGATTAATATTTGAGAACTTACACTAAAAAGGAGAAAAACATTTATCTTGGGTATTTTTTTGTAAGCACTATTTGACGTTGGGAGTGGGGTCAGAGAAAAAAAAAAAAGAGTAAAATACAGTAAAAATCTGTTAATTTGACCAAATTTTGCATTAGAGGGACCCCAAATATATTTTTAAAAAGCATGTCAAGTTTAACCTGTCTGTTACTTATAATATTCATTTTAACAAGATTCCACTGACTTTCTTGGCAGAAAAAGCAACTATCCAGAACTGATCATCTAAATTTAAAAGAAGAATGTGAGTTTTGGTTAATTTCAAACAATCATAACTGGACAAATACTAAGAACTAAGAAGACAAACCAAAGTTAAACCAGTTCTGAAACCTTGAGATTGTCTACTCTCAAACTATATATAGAAAATATCACTTGAGAATTGTTCTAAAAATATCAAAGGTCCACTTGCAAGCCCACTGTGGTTGATGCATAACGTTATCAACTGATCTGATATATGGTCTATATACACACCAAAAGTAAAATCCAGTATGTTTTGAAAAAAAAGCAATTAATTGCATCTGCTCCTGAAGTATGGACAATTTAACCAGTGTTTACAAACTCAAAACAGTAGTTGTCAGGAGCAAATTCTAAAATCTATTTCACTTATGTGCTTATCTCTTTTCTACTGAAGATCCTAACATCTTGGAACTTTAAAATGCATAATTATAGTTTATTAGAAATTTAGACTTTTATTCAAAATCTCAATTTTTTTTTCACATCAGATGCTCACGATATAAATCTACAATGGAATTCAGTGAAATAGGAGTATTTTTTTAATTATATTATTGATTATACTACAAGCAATTTATCTTAATTGTTTTTCTAAATGCTAACAACTGAAGATGGCTGCAGGTCATTTTGAGAAAATGGTGCATCAAAAAGCCACATTCACTTGATTTTTATTGTTGAGGATTAACTTTACTTTTTCAAATAAATTATCAATATAGATGCTGGTATAACTTCAAAAATCTATTTCAGATTATTTAATCTGATATTATAGCTAATAAGGAGACTAAAAAATTATCAAATTATCAATCAAAATGCATTTAAAATTCCAGGTTTAAAACTTCTTTTGTAAATTCTGGTTGTCTGGAATGTTAGTAACTAAGTAACATTGAAAATAAACGAAATTAACTGATTTAAAAACAAATTCGTATTTTTATTTAAATCATAAAAGTTAGAAAAGCTATCTTTCATCATCTTTCAAAAGTCAAGTCAGAAAGATTAAGACTTCACAAAACATACATGAATTAGTAAAATATTTCGTTTTTGAATAATTAGAACCAGACGTTGTTCTTAGAAATTATTTTTTAGCGAGGTGATTTAGTTTAAAAAATTTCTTGATTTTCAACTGGTTCTTATTTAGTTTTACAGTTTTTTTTAATGAATAAAGTAAATTTAACTAAATTAAAGTTTTAAACACTAAATAATTATGTATAATTACATATTTGTGTATGATTCATATTTATTTCCAATAAATTCCATGAAATTGAAAAATTTTTGTTACTTTTTTAGTTTTTATACTTCAAAATTTTCGTAAAATGACGTTTTTTTTTTTAGATGTTGGCAATTTTAAAAGCTGGCATCTTAAATCAGCAAACATTTCAGTAAAAACACCGTCTAACTTTATCGATTCTACTACGACGGTAAATTTTAGCATCATGCACAAAGACAAACAGTGTAATGAAGAAATTGTTTGTCATCATCATCATTTTACACTACAGACACTTAATTGTTTCGACTTTGACAATTATTTACACAAACAGTATTTGTACTTCAAATTTAGATCATTTTTTTTTGTTTCTAAAAATTACGACTTTTAGCCAAACGAAGTGTAAAAAAATTCAATGTCAAAATAAAAATACTGTAATAATTGTATTGTAATTTTTAACTAGTTGTGTTAAGTGTTTGTTTTTCCTCTTTTACTGCTGTCGGAGAATGCTATAGTATTTATTTAGTTAGTATTTATTTTTTAGCTGTTTTTTTTCCGAACTTGCATGAATGTACAAATGGAAGTAAAATAAATTTAAAAAAATACTTTTTGAAGATTTGAAGGTGTTTTGTCGTAACTGACAGAGTGCACTCACTCATAGCAGCCGTGATATAATTTAGGACGTTAAAAACTACAAGATCATCATTGTCTTTCTTTACGCTAAACAATCTGGCTCGGTCTCTAGGTTATCGACTTTATTTACCCAGAAGGAAGAAAGAATTAAACCGGCAGATTGAATTTAATCAGCGTTAAATCCGACAAGTAATGGAGGGAGGTAGCAAAATCAAGTAACGATGTTGTTTTCATGTAAAAATCATGCGTCTGGGTCCACGGTGATTTTATTGCAGTTGCTAAGGTTGGTTTCGAAAATGGACTTAATCTGGCTTAAACTTGACGCTTCAATTTCATTTATATAAAAAAAATTTAAAAATGGAGACATATGGTCAATTTATTGAAGTACTTGAATAATAAAACTTAAAAGGAAATATAAAAAAAGACTACAGACACAGTCACCAGGCATTTGAATTTCTGTCTGATCACATTTTTATTTTTTGTTGTACTATTCTTTGAGGACTCTTAATCACTTCTTTATTGCATGTACTCATTGTACTGTAAACAAAACTTGATGATCGGATTGTATTCTATCACCAAAAGTTCTAACAATTTAGTTATATTTTTTTAAATTTTTACATAATAAAGCTTTGTTGTTAGTGTAAATAAAAAAATTGCAGCTACAAGAAAATTTATTACAAGATCAAACACTAAAATATTTCAATAAATAAATGCAAAAACTTCTTTTTAAATAAAATAAAGAAAGAGCGAAGTCAGTTTGTTAGGTCGGCCTATTAACGCTTACAAAGTTAGCAAAAGATTTTAAATATAAACCCTTATAGCTCAGTAAAATAATAATAAAAAAACTCGGAAAACATTGAAATTTTCTCTGTTTTAGTCTATTGGGACAACATTTTTGCGCGCCCGAAAATATACGTTTCTTCATCTTAGTAAAAGCCTCTCTAGTTCTTAATGATTGAAATGAAATTAAAGTCGTTTACGAAAATTTATTTTTGTATTTTTTAAAAATCCTACATAAAAAAAATTATTGTAATGTAGTATCTTAGCACAATGTTAAATCACAGAGAAACTAAGTTAGTAATAATAACAACAACCAAACCATTTTTTTAAAAGTTTAAACACAAAAATAAAATAAAAATCTTTGTTTTGTAGTAAAGTACTCGTTTTTAAAATTTGTATCTAAAAAAACTAGAACAAGATGAATTCACTGTGCTGTTTTTTTTAAATGTTTAAAAAATGATATTGAAAAGAAAAAAAAATCAGTTTCTGGTGGTGAACAGTTTTTTTGTTTGTGTGACTGAAGCAATAGACAACTTTTCACATCTGAAAAAAAAACAATAATAAAAATATTTAAGTATGTTAAAAAAGTGAGTATGTGGAAAAGAAATTAAATCAAAATTCATAATTAACAAACATTTGTAGTGATTTAACAAAAAAAAAAAAATGAGAACTAATTTTAGCTTCATATGGTCTGTTTGCCTTGAAAATCGGCATTCAATTACATTACAATAACTAACAAATACATCGTTTTCATTTGAACCCAACCACTGGCGCTGACGAGAAAAAAATACACTACCAGTTACCAACCCACGCTGGTAGTGGTTACGTATTAAAAAGTTAATAAAAAAAATAAATAGATAAAGAAAGAATAACTTACCAAATTTATGAGGTAATTCAGTTTCTTTTGGTATCTAAATCCAAACCAACGACAGATGAAACAAATTCTTGAAATAGACCAGACGAATACAATAATGAAATCCAAAATGAAATGAAATTTTATATTTTAAATGTGTAAATATCTTATTTTGCATAAACGTCTTTGATATATATATGTATGTATGTATATATTTTTAAAGAAAGCAAAATGTAGATTCTTTTTTAAAGAAAGAAATATAGTCTATTGTTCGATTGTGAATGTAAACAACCGAAAAAAAACAAACTGTATAAAGAAATTGACAAAACACTTAAAAAAAAACAAAAAATATTTTCCCCTTCTTAAAGAAATAATGAAAGACTGGTGAAATTGTAAATGAGATCAATAAGGCACTTATTCAATCATTTCAAAACAAAGTTTATTTTATTTCGGTTATTCAACCACCCCAAATTATTAAAGATCAACTAAAGAAGTAATTTTTTTAGTGTGACCAATGACTGACCGATGGTCATCAGTAACGGACGCCATCAATTGTTTGAAGACAACATGACCCCACGCTTTTTTGATCATACTGTGTTTTGTTGTTTTATATATTTTGTTTTGATGGTCACAAAATCATTTTAAAAAAGTAAATTTGCAAGATATTAAAAAAAATAAAAAATTTAGTGTGTTTTATGTACTTTTTATCATTTGTTTTTAAATAGAAAAAAAATATTCGCGATTTCTTTTTTCCCTCCTTTTTATTTAATTATGTTTTTGTTTTGATTTTTTTAATCTCACGGTTTGTTTAGGATACTGCTGCTGCTGCGTGAGAAAGAGGAGGAGGAGGAGGAATTTGTTGGGGGGGAAAATGTTACCACCTTAGATGTCAACTTGCCATTAGGGAGAATATGTTGAGATTTTGCTAGACCCGACCTTCTCTATTACGAAGATTCTTGGTCAGCAAAAACATAATGACATTGTCTTTTTTGGAGATCTATCCAGGAAAGAAAAAAAGGTTTGTTGTTGTACGAAGAAGCTCATAGTATAGCTACTACCACAACAACAAGCACAACGAATTAACACAAACATATCATCATCACCATTATTCCAATTCAGTCCTTCAACAATGTTTTTGTTTGTTGATGGTTTTCGCTTCTTTTTAGGTAATCCAGTCGTTCGCAGTAGTCATCTAGAGAAAAAAGAAGAATCTGATGGCATTGGTTTACACCATTTTTTGTAATGTTGAGACATGAAGTAAATATCCACTTGCAGCCTAATCGTTGACGCAAAATAATAGCAAAACAGCTATTATGTAAAATTCCGGACATAAATATGAATAATAGGAAAACGTAGAAAATAATATGTATCCTTTATGATGATGATGATGATGATGATGGCTAACAAATAAGGTTCATCTTTTTTCCCTTAATAACATTTCAAGCATTAAAAGAAAATAAAGAGTTGCGAAAGAGTTGATGTTGGTTTTGTTTGTTTTTTTCCCCTTTTATAGAGTGTTTTGTTCAAAAGAAGGTGGTGTGGCGCGACAAAGTCATCATCATCAAATTGAAATGAAGACAAACATAGCGACACAACCTGCCACCTTTGTTGTCGTACTTGTCGTCACCTTCAGGCAACAACACTCCATTCTTTAAAAGAGATAAACTAGCGGTAAAAAAACTCCATAAAGGACAACGCTCTGGTTAAAGAGACGTCGTCACATTATTACGGCGTCGAGGATAAAGAGCTGGATAAAAAGAAATATGGATTGGACATTAACATCGTTACCACCATCTACGCACGACAACGACGACGTGCTTGAAGGAGGAAGGCGAAGAGATCAACTTGTTTACAATTTGGCTGTAGTCAATAAACACAATTAGTCCAAATGGATTCCCACTTTGTCAGATAGACAAAGATAATAGTTGACAGCTGCTTGTACGTGTTTTCAATGCATTTCTTATCGATTGTGATTTTCTACGCAGTTTTTAAAATATACAATATCGACTTGGTAGTAATCTGACGGGACTTTTAAGTTTTGATCATGGCGGAATGGCAGCCCATAATTATTTTAACTGCGGAACTCTCATTGACGTTAGACATATGTTGTATTGCAACTTGTTATGTTTGTAAACCGATTATATTTAGTAGCATAATTTTAATCATATACATCAACAATAAAATTGTCTATATTTTTCTATTTAAAATAAAAAATATATTTACATTATTTTTTGTTTTGATTATTGTTTTATTCTTTTCAGATGTACATCCGGTTTGTTGTTATGGCTTAATATTTAAGTATTTATCATTGTCGTTTTCATGCGCTATTTTGATTTTTACGGTATTTTATTTTAAAAAAAATATTGCTTCTCTTTAAATCCCATTGTTCACATACAATTCGAAGAATGAATGTTATTAGTTTGAAATGTATTGTAAGTCTTTAGTAATTATTTGTAATAAATTGATAATTTTAACTTTGTTTAAAAAATATTTTGTTTAGTTTTTTTTTATTTATTACGCAGAACTGTAAGAAGTGTAATGTTTAATCTGAATATTACAACTTAGCAATTGATAATTTCGAAAAATAATAAATATTGTATATTAATTTATAATAATTTCACAACTAAAATTTTTCGTTGAATCTATTCATAGGCTATAAAAAAGTTTTTTTACGAGTCTAACGTAGTTGTTAAGTAAATAACAAAAAAAGGTAGTAGTGATTTACTTTATTGCTTCTTGATTTTACTTTTGAAGTTTCCATATAAATTTGAAAATTATGAAAATAGAAATGTGCATTTTATTTAGAATACATTAATTTTTTTTGCAAATAATAAACGTATTTTAATTAAATTAAAAAAAAGTTTACAATATGGTTAATTCCGCCATCTTGAAAGTATTTTCAGCAAATAAACTAAAAATAATCTGAAAATTGTTGCACTTGCATTTTTAATCAGAATGAGTTACGTTTTTGTTTTTTTTTTGTAATTGTGTTGGGGATTTCCAACTAACTTCAGTAGACTGAGTTTTGTTTTCAAACAAAAATATTTTTTTAAATAATTTTAAAGCAGAAGAAAAATGTCCCGATGATTTATGGCCAACCTTACTGTTTGAATAAAGCACGTGTGGTGACGCGGGTAAACATATACACGTGTAGATATTCCTTGTGGTTGAAGGATCATAAAAATAATTGATCATCAGTACTGTTTTTTTAGCATTATGCACTTCATATTCCACGTGCAAGTTTTCTTTTGCTCAATAATAGCACAGATTTCTGCAAAGATTTACGTTTTTTTAAATATTTTCTAACTCTACATATCTTTTTTTATGATTGCTTGTATTCCCTGTTTTTATGATTGCTTGTTTATTTCTGTAACGCAATATCACAATGAAACATCGGTTCTTGTCTGATCACCGAAGTTAAGGAACGTCGATCCTGTTCAGTAACTAAAATGGATGACCGCTTGGGAATAGGGGCGGGGGTAATGGACAACGGATCAGAATGAGAAATCGTCGAGGAGTTCCTTACATCCTTTACTCTTTGGGAAAGGTATGAATCAATCTCTTCTCCCTCCAGCTATGGGTTAAATAGCAGGATAGACTGGGTTCTATAACCTTGGTTGGCAACCAGTCTGACGCAGAAAGTAATGGCAAACTATTGCAGGAATTCTGCCAAGTCAATCATGAATCGAAAAGGGACATGAGATTGCCCAAGTATGCTTCATACATAGAAGCTAAGGATTTTTATTTCTGACACTGCCATGTAAATGCACTTCATAAAACATGAAAATGGATATAAATATATCTGAAACACTGGCATACTAACATTTTAGGCATAGTCTCTCATAAGATAAAAATAGCATAACTTAGGTGGTTTGCTTGTAAAAAAATTTTTTTTGGCAGGTTGGGGAATAATTTTTATATGTTAGCATTCATTCCCTCAAGCCACAACATTTGTCAGAAATAAAAAAAATATTGATTTTTTTTATCATTTAGAAGGAGTTATCTGTACTTCGTTTTTATTTACAAATATCAATTTTGAAACTTTGCTTATGTTATTATTAACTGTTTTTCCCAAGTCATAATAGTATATCCCTACTGAGTGTATACCAACTTAAAATAAAATTTAATTAACCTATAATTTATGGAGAAAAAATTTACACAGCATTTAAAACATATATCAAATTAATATGCAAAGTTTCAGCTTTTAAGCATGTATAGTTATTAGAAATATACTTAAGGAACACACTTTAAAATAGAGCCAAGTTTTTTTCTGTTTAATATTTATGTATTCTTGTGTTCAATATGTCCATGTGTCATGAATAAAAGATAGCATATCAAGTAGTCAGTTTGAGTAAAAGTCTGAATTGTAATAGTAAAAGGAGTCATGAAGAAATCTTCCCTTGTCTAGTCTATTTCCTTTTGTATAAAAACAGCTTTCATGCGAAGAGACTGGAATAAAAGAAAATAATTTTGGTAATTTCTTGCACTTTATCTGTTTTCTTCTTTCCTTTTCCTTTTTGGAGGAGTTGAATATTATTATAAGGCCAACCTTCCACGGCTTCTTGTGTGGTTGATTAGACTAACAAGGTAATGGCAAACCTTTTTACTAATAGTGCACCTGGAAAGATTCTACATCTGACATCTTTGATGGCATTCCTCTGCCTCCTGGATCAACTTTGCTTCTGCAAACATGTCGTACTGGCCCAATCACCAACCAATTTTTCTAATTGGCTAGAGAAAATATTATAGGTCTTTAGGATGGCTGTTATGTAGTCCTTATATTGATTGTACAGAACACTGACCGACCTTAAGAAAGCATGACATGGGAGTTGGTTCTCAGGCATGCAGTTGACATGAGCAACCCAGCATAGTTACTGATAGACAAACATGGCTGCAATGATTGTTGACAGTGAATGCTTCTGAATTTTGACATGTGCCATTTTTCCACCAATGTTATTTGAATCAGGAAGTGTGAAATCATTCAAGAGTTTGCAAATGGTGACAATATGGGACCCAGGGTTGACAGCTATATGACAGCACTGAAATACATGCTGCTTTGTAGATGGTAACCTTACTCTTACTAATTAAATTCCTGTATGGGAAACCATCAAAATGCTGCACAGGCAAGTTAAACACAGCACTGAATTTCCTCTGTCAGAGCATGACTGTTAGCAAGCACAGGGCTAAGATATATGATCATGCTCAAATTGTCTGAGGACAGTATTGTAGTTTGTTGAAAGATATCAGTTCTCTTGTTATTAAACCAAGAGATGATTATAGACAATGATGTATACTTTTTTTACATAGCTTTTAGAATGTATTTTGGGTAGTGTAATGGCTAGTCTGTTGCATTCACTTTCATAAAAATGTTTTTGGAAAAGGCATGAATCTGCCTCTTTTCCTCCTAGCTATAGGTTAAATAGCAGGATAGATTGGGTTTTCTAGCCTTGGGTGGCAACCAGACTAAAGAAAGAAAATTCTGAATTCCAAACTGGAGATAGCAACAAGGGACCACTCCACTATTTTTCCCAAGAACGCATAGCAATTCACAGATAATAAAGAATAGGAAACTGTGGAGAGTCATGATCGCCTATGTTCTGAAGGAAAATGGCATTTTATTAATATTAAATATAAAGCTTATCCTTTATTTCAGTTCCTTGCTTCTTACTAATGACCTCAGATTTTTTTTGTTTTTTTTGACTTATCAAAATTTTGTGGTTTATTTAAAGCTGAAACATTTTTAGGATTGTAAGAATAATTTTCATTTTTTTTTTTTTGCAAGGGAATGTTGCATTAAAAGTTTTTTGTTTTGGAGAATAACTGATTTTTCCAGATACACATCCTACTATTTAACCCATATCTGTGGTAATGATCTAGGAGAAGTTTATTTGTTGTTTTAAATCCAAACTGTTTACTAATAGTCTGGAATTTTAATGAAAATCAACAGGAATCAAGATAAATACTACTTTCATATTTGTGTTCTAAAAATATGCTGAAGGAATTAGTTTTTGTCATTTCTAACAAGACTATTCAGAGAGTGTGTAACTCAAATATATCTAAACTTACAGAGATTATGTAACTTAAATATGTCTAAATTTGAAACATTCAGTTTCCATGTATGCCAGCACATACAGGGTGTGATGGGTAAAGAGTCACCATTTAATATTTTTAATTTCACGCATGTACATTGTTTGTTCTTGATTACACAATATAGTAGGGTCAGTTGGTCACTGTTGTAAGAAAAAGAGCACCGTGACACAATTCACTCTGCCACAAATTTGGAAACAGCATGCTGTGCTGCATGGCATTCATGCTGGAAGCTCCAATATGAACATTTCAGTGTGTTTGGGTGTCAATCTGAGGACAGTGCAGAGGATTCAGAAAGAGTGGAATGAGTCTAATGGTGTCTAATAGCAGCTCAGAAAACTCACTTTGGATTGTTCTGATAAAAAAAATCCAGAATTTGTTGGTGAGGGCCTCAGACTCAACATCAAGTGCCTTGAGGAGGTAGTGCTGTCCTGGGTCAAGAGAGTGGCTGCTGGAAGACCATATGTTTGGAAACAGGACTCTGCACCATGCCACACAAGCAGGAGAACCCAGTCATGTCTGTCAGTCAATTTCTGCAACCACATCACCCCTTACATCTGACTACCTAACTCCCCAGACTGCAATCCCCTTGATTATTGTGTGTGGGGTGCATTTGAGCAAGAGACCAACAAAACTCCTTGTAAGACCAAAGATGAACTAAAGGCAAGGATTATGGCAGCATTCATCAGCTTAAAAAAGAAGACAATCCAGAAGAGTTGCAGGAAATTCCAAAGTCGTCTGGAGGCTGTGGTTGAAGCCAATGATGATTTTGAATAAATTTACTCTTTCGTATTTCAAGATATTTTTGTGTAATTTTGGTAAATATATCTGTTAAAATGGGGTGTCTGTTATTTTCATTTTTGCATAATTTAGGCGACAATTTATCCATCTCACCCTGTATAAGCCCCTTGAGTATCAAGTTTCAGGAAGCGTGGGGCACTACAGGAAGGCAGTTTTTCCTAGACTGCTTCAAAGTAACTAACATCAAAGAACAGCCTCACAAAATGTCTCCCTGGGACAATGTAATAAGTGTAGAAGACATTGGGGTAAAATTTGAAAAGGAAATTTGTATTAGAAACAAATGATGTCTTTTCAAACCAGGAAAATATCTTCCCTATTTTACAGTTTTTTACATTTTTCTATGGTTACAATGTCAATACATTTTCCTAGCAATAATCTTGATTTCTCATCGTCATACTATTATATTCAACTGAATTAAATAAGTAAGTCATTAAAGCAATCAAATATGTTTTTATTGCAAGTGGTCAACATTAAATAAAAAAACATTTAAAAAAAGAATTTTTCTTAAAGGTATGTTAATTCAGTGTTTGATTAAATTGTATATCAGTTTATTATTTATGAACACTTAAATATAGGATTTTTTTATTTGCTAAAAAAAATAGTTCAAACAAATGTTTGAGGTAACATTTAATTTAAACACATGATAAATTTATTGTTAACATACAAAAAATGAATGAATTACACAAATTAAGTGCATTGTGTGCTAAAAGATGGCCTATAACATGTATGTAAATTATCACTGAAAATGAAATATCATTTTACAATAAAAATTATAATTTTACATAAGATTCTCAGAAAAGAAAATTACATAAAATGAAGAAAGGGGAAAATACTTCTCTGAATTTTTTTCAAAGAACTGGTACAATTTTTGAAGCAAAGTTCATGGTAACAGCAAAGAATAGAACAATTACACCAGCTGAAGACTTTTCCTTGATGCTGACCCAACTTTGATATTCCTTTCAATTCTTGTCTGATGATTGTCAAATTTCTTTTGCATTGTTTTCTTTCTGGACTGGGGCAAACTGAGTTCCTCCAGTGGCTGTTTGTCTACTCCAAAAATGAAATCCAAGAGCCCCCTTAAATAACCTACATGTAGGTTCCAAATGCACTTCTCAGAATTTGGAGGGAAATATTTTTATTGGTTTTGGATGCAAAACAAACACGTCTGTTTTTCTATAAATCAAGATGTATCAAAAATATTTTTGAAATTTAAAATTTAATTTCAATAGCTCAATGCAGTGTCAGCTTTCTCTCTGAAAGGCAGATGATACACACTCAAGCAGCTTAAATTTCTTATATAATAGTCCATGAATTTGTACCAACAGTTTATCTTAGTATGGCATGAAGCCAAATAAGAGGAAATAAGTTAAGAAAAATTTGTTACACAAAGCTTCTACGTTGAGAGAGTCTGCCTGCTTGGAAAATCAGCATTTAAAATCTGAATTTTACTAGGGCTCAAACACTAACCTCTTGTACTCATGCTATTTCAATCATGATGAAATTTGTATTAATATATTCCTTGCCAAATAATAATTGGTAATTCTACTGAATCTGTAATTGATTTGAATCTCAAGCCAATAATGAAGAGTATTGTTTATGCTAACTCTGGGTGAAGAGATTTTTTTTAATGGCAAATCATAGGATGTAATATGATTTTTATAACAGTAAAAAAATTAGAGTATGTAATTTTGTAGCTGAATCAAAAGTAAAATTGGTGTAGGATTTTACTACACAGGCATAATTTGAAAATAGTTTTGGCTTGTATTAAACTGTAACTCTAATAGGAGTAAATAAGTTGGCCTATCGTTTGGTTCACATTCTTCTCCAGTCTTTTGAACAGAAGTCTATCTCCTTGTTTGGGGTGAATTAATTAAAAGAAAAGTACAGTGTGCTTGCTTTTATATGACTTTTTTACAAATAGCCAACCCATATCAACAACCAATTTTACTGAGCAAGAAATTGATATATTAATTTGCTTCTCATTGACCAATCAGCTAATACAATCAGGAAATTTCTTTTTGAACCAAAGTGGCCAAAGGTTCTAATGCTTAGAGTTTATTGGTTTTTAAAATAGGTCTACGGTTAGGAGGACTAAGTTAAAATGTGCAAATTGGAAAAAAAAATGAAACTATGTTTTTTTAATAAATTTCATTGGATCCTTTATTTTTCAAAGATATATCTTTTGTTGCAAAGTAGAAATCACATTATGCCAAAAAAATATAGTGCATTTTTAACTTTCAAAATTTCATGAAGTGCTAAAAATAATAACATCTACTCTACCCCAGGAGGCACAGTAGAGAAACGGTCGAGGAATTGGAGAGCCTAGTTTGAATTCCAGTCAAATCCATTACATTCACTTATGTGCTAATACCATTGGAAAAGGTATGAATCCTCATCTTCTCCCCCCAGCTATGGCTAAATAGCAGGACAGAACAGTTCTGTATCCTTGGATGGCAACTGGTCTACCACAGAAAGAAATGGCAACCTACTGTGGGAAAAAATCTGCCTTGTCAGTCAGGTATCTTTTGATACATTATTGCCTACACATGTATCATGCATGGCACATAACTGACTAACTCTACCCTAAAGAATTTAGAAATCATTGTTGCAGAAGGCCATCCTCTCTGTCCTTAATTAACTATAATTGTCATACATCATATAACAATCCTACATGGACTTTACTGGCCATGTTGCAAACAATTTGGAATGGCAGGAAAGAAGTTATATCGACAAAATGGTTGCCAGTTCTGTCTTACTGCATAGAACCCCTTGACATTGCATCCACCATTGTGCCTGCCATTGATAGTAATAATAAATATTAGCTTACTCAGATATCAGATCAAAATCAAAGTTTCCAAATACCTTTGACTGACGATCAATCAGTTATAAAGCAGTGTAATAAGTCATACTAGTTGTATATTTCACTTTTGCAAATTAATCTTTTAGATCTTAAAGAACATGAACATTAATCAAACCCTATAGACTAGTGCTACAAAATCACAAGCAAGAATTTTACCAAATAATAAAAAATAGCTCATATCACTTGAAAGCTTCAATCAGCAGTAATAAAAAATTGTGTAGCATATGTAACTAGAAGAGAAAATAATTATATAATCAAGATGTTAACTTTCCACACTACAATAAATAAAAAGTTTGGAAGGAAACGATCATCAGTACTGGAAAGAATTATGACAATTAGTGGACTTAAGAAGTCTAATTTCCTGAAAAACCTTTAAAAAAAGATTTTATAAGTTTCAACCGATAGTAAGTAGGGAATAATACGGCGTGTTAAAGGTTAATCTGCATTATTCACTACTTCCTCTACTGCACCACTTAATTTCGACTGTCATCACTCCTGGGCTTGACTAATCACCCGACTCTTCGCACACGGAATATTGAATATCACCCAAAGTCATCACCACCCAGCTACAAGTCTTCCTCGTTGCCAACACCATCACCTCGGCAAACCTGACTTACTGCAGCGGCCAACTATCCAGCCTCGATACCGACAGCCCCAAGACGCCAACCGTCACGATTGATAACATCTCAACGTCGACATCACCCAGCTACAAGCCTTCCTCATCGCCAACGCCGTCACCTCAGCAAATCCGACTCACTACTCCGACTCCGCAAGCGCAAAATGTGGACATTTTGATGGATGAAATGGGATGCCAAACATTTGATAACTTACCAGACCTTGAAACTAGGATCACTAAAGATATTAAAATGTCACTTTTGCATATAGCAGGCTATGTTACAAGAAAAAAAATTTCCATGGAATTTAATAATATTAGTTTTTATTTTCAAGAATACGGATAGTTTTTTTAAAGGAATTGTGGTAATTTAAAAATTCTACTGGATACCACAGTTCAGTGGGTGTTTTTCTGTTTTATAATGTTTGGTGTTGTTAAATTGAAGATTTGCAAAAATTCTGATATTAGTTTCTAATATGTATCATTTTAATATGAAAAAAGAGCACGGGATTATATTGTCAAATATATTTTTCAAAAATTATTGCTTGTTGGATTCAACTAAAGAAGCGACACTAAAAGTTTTAAAATTATCTTAAAATTTTATTTATAAGATAAAAATATTTATACAACTCTTTTTAAGACTACACAATCAGTATTAAAAAATCATATATTTTTGAGTAGTAAGAATATGTACATACTTATTCATAGAAATATTTACCAGATAATTTTTATTTTCAATTTTCTCCCTTTTTTTCATATATTTAATTCCAAATTACCATGTTAATTAATGTTATGCTCTTGTTAATGTAAACTGATTTTAATTCTTAAAACTATGTATACTGGTAATATATATTAGTGTATCATAGCGAAATAACTATTTTCTTCATCTTCTGTGAAACAAATTGTACATGTAACAGAAATCACAATAAATTTTGTAAAGATTATCAAAATTATTGTTTCTCTGACATTTCTCCAGTTATAGTTGGAAAATTGCAACCAGTCATGCTCCAATCAAAAGACTGTTGTGAAGTCCTAAGTCTTTCGTGTTATTAGTCAATGCTCATGCATAGTTCCTCCTAATCGGAGTCGTTATACAACCGGGGTATTCCGGATATGTTAATTAGTTAATCTACATATCACTACACTATGAAAAACTAAAAGAAGTCGTAATAAGCTCACACAAGAAATCTAAATCAGAGATCTTTGACAAATTGATGTCATCTTCCAAAATGACAGGACGTCCTTCACTATCTCTAAACGAGCTTACATCACTCGACTGTCGCATTGGAGTTGGTGAGGATATTGTTCGACATAAGTTTATTCAGGCGCCTCCGCCTTCCATCAAGTCAGTGACAGCATCCGAAACCGATTTATAAACAGATTGCCTTGAAAAATGGCATATGATCTGCTATATTTTAATAGGCAAGTGACACGAGGTCAGCACCGTAATAGCAAAAGTACAAACTCGTGAAGGAGAACAAACAATTACCAAGCAACTGTTTGTTCACCCTTTCAACAAGGACCAGAAACCAAAAGTTTGCCGGGTTCATTTATGCACATTTCTGCAAGCAATGGAGAAAAAGAACGTTAAAAAACAACCTAGTTCTCACCTTCACATGCACCTGCTGAGATGTCGGGAATCTAATTCAGCAGGATGTGCTAGCCTCTGTTTCCACAGTTTCTTAAAGTCGCTACTCGACTAGGTTCTCAAATGATTAACTTTGTTGTGGACACAGGAGCGGCCATATCGGTTATACTTAAAACTTATTTAGGTACCCAACAAATTTAACTACCCAACAAGTACCCAACAAATTAGGTATCCAACAAATTTAACAAGTACCCAACAAATTAGGTACCCAACAAATTTAACTACCCAACAAATTGTGTCCGTTAATGGACAGAAGACTGAATGCTCAGGACAAGCTACATTAAATTTAGCGGTGCACAACCTCAGACGCGAGTTTACCTGGACATTTGTGATCGCAGATACCACAAAATCTCTCCTAGGTTATGATTTCTTAAAACATTTCCGACTGCACAAACAAACAGAAGGTGTTCCATAGGATCAAAACCGACAGCAACCCTCCCACATTTTCTAAGCCACGACAACTAACGCCATAGAAATTCGACATAGCAAAAGAGGAATTTTGGAAACTCCAAAAAGCAGGAATAATATCCCCTTCAAAATCGGAATGAAGTTCAGCCTTACATATGGTACCGAAGTAAACTAAATTCAATGACAAAAGTAGATCAGTAGCAAGTACTTAATATAAATTCATTATCGTCTAAGCTGTATGGTAAACAAATCTTTTAAAAAATTGATTTATCATCAAGTTTATCCTGACGATGTACATAAAACAGCCATTACAACACCGTTTGGTTTGTTAGAGTAGAATTACATGACTTTCGAAACGCATCAAATAATTTCAGCGGATGATGGACAACATCTTCTATGACTTCAGTTGTATATTCATATACATCGATGACATCTCCGTCTTCTCGGACGACAAAGAAACTGTGGAATCTTCCACGGCAGCCAGTTTACTCTCCGCTGGGAAATGCACTTTTCCTGTTGTAATTTTCACCACCACCATACTTTCAAATATATAGCAAGCATTCATTGGTTAATCACCTTCAATCTAGCTTGCTGATTGGTCAATTTCGACCATTCAAATAGCATGCACGCGACTGGTCTGTTTTGACGCCAACTAAGTGTGATCCTGTCACGTGATACAACATACTATAAAAAACCAAACACGAGTGATTCTCGCCCTTTCTTTCGTCGCGCTCCCTCTTGGTTCTCTCTCGCGTCTCAACTCCGCTGCCAAAATGTGACTCTTAAAGAACTCCTGTCTTGACTAATGTAGTCAGACGTAAAAGTACTTTACAACATTTCATGCAAGTATAATTCGAACTATTACCAACTTGTACAATACACAATTCCAAACATGCAACAACTCATTCGTCTACAGTTTAATAATAAATTTATTCGTTATGAGCTTAGGTACAAATATTACCTAGTCTAAGAGACACAACTTTGTCTAACCTTTCACTTCACATGCATGTACATCAAATACTTAATAAATTCAATTGTTATGTTTTGAATCATTATTTTTGTCTTTTATTAATTGTTGTGGATGGAAGATTATGAACACGCACAATTTTAAGCCTTCTGATCATTCAAACCTTCTGATATCTCTTAACATCTTCACACAACCGCAACAAAACTTATTACAAGCACCTCAACCAAGTTATACAAAAACTCAGTGAGTATGACCTAAAACCTTATCTTTCGAAATGTCTGTTCGGTGCTCACGAACTTGAAATTTTGGGATTCAGTATTTCTAACGATGGTATTAAATCCAACGCTAATAAACTTGCTGAGTTAAATGATTTTCCCCCACCAAATGACTCTCTCATTGCGTTGACTCCTTGGAATGGCCAATTTCTATAGGAAGCTCGTTTCACATTTTAGCAATATGGTTTTCCCGCTTACAAAATGATTACATGTGAACCCACTGTCGAAAGATCTAACGTTAAAAAAAGAATAGATGGAATATTTTGAAACTATGAAAAATACTTTATCAAGTAAAACTGCTCTCGCTTACCCCAATTCAAATGTTAATAACTATCAGCTCTTAATGGGTCAATCAGTTCAGTGCCACACGTCATACACGCTTGGGCGATCATGTATCTTTCGATACATGACTGACGAGACAGAAGATTTTTCCCGCAGTAGGTTGCCATTTCTTCCTGCGGTAGACGGGTTGCCAACCAAGGCTAAAGAACCCAGTGTGCCCTGCTATCTAACCCATAGTCGGTGGAGAAGAGCTGAATTCATACCTTTCCTAAGGGTATTTGTGCATAAGGGAATATAACGGACTCAAATGGAATTCGAACTCGGTTCGCCGAGTTCTCATTCTGAGCCGATATCCATTGGCATTACACCAAAACGCACATCCAGCTTGTAATAGATAGTTCTAATTATGCTATAGGTGCAGCATTACACGAAATTATCGATAATCGGCCGATGTTGGTAGGTTTTTTTTTTCTCAAAAATGGTCACAGATGCAGCAAAAATATTTCACATTCGATAGGAATTGCTAGCTATCTACTTGGCAGTTTTGCATTTTAAATACCATAAAGCAGAAATATGCTATTATTAACGAACCACAAATCGGTGTGTAATGCTTTCAAAAGTCAAACTTCACTGAAATCTGACAGACAACAACTCACTTTTTTTATAAGTGAATATATTATTCATATTTCACATATAAAAGATAGTCATAATATAGTAGCTGATACCTTTACAAAAATCGGCACGTTTATAGCATAAATATGTATAAACTTTATATAGACATACAAAAAAAAATTCATTTTAAAATATTGGAGATCACTAAATTGTAATAAGTTTTTCATTTTTGATTTGTAAATATAATTTTTATTTAATAACAATATCACCTAACCTCTGCAAAGTAAGACAGAATTTTAAAAGATTTAAAACCTGATAAATTATAATTAAAATTAAAAAAAAATGAAAACAACTCTTGTAAAAATTCATTATTTATCGAAAAAAAAAAAAACTTAAGACAATGGTGTCCATATATCTTATTCACATAAGCAATTAAGAGCTTTTTCTAATTAAATAATGTCTTAACTTTATTGCATTTTTTATTTTACAATTCAGAGAAGATTTTCGGTAACTGGGAATCCATTTTTGCAAAAAGAAATTGATGATTTAAATTCTCCAGGGAGTTCTGCTTTTAACTAATATAAACATTAGCTGATACAAAATTTAATTTCTCGAAATTTCATAAAATTAAATAAGTGGTTGGGTGAAGATGCGGTAACAGATGTAAAAAAATATTTTTACCAAGATTTTCTAGAAAAAGAAAAAAACATTTCTAAAATAATTTCATTCACTTGTGAATAAGTTCTGAAAGTTTCATTAAAATCCGACAATTATTTGATTTGTTGCAAGAATTACCAATTTCTAACCGCAAAAAAAAAACCCACTGAAATTTCGATACTAATTTTTTGGTACACCCGCTGATGAAAAAAGAAAAAAAAAATTAACTAAAATTTCGAATATTCTAAAAAGAGTCAAAATATAATTTAATAATCAAAAAAACCTTTGGCACTTCTTAATAATAACATAATGAATTTTACTATAAAGCTTTGTTCTTATTAAGCTTGGGGCATTTTTTTTTTATCACAGTATGTTAATTTCGCAGAAATTAGCCAGCCAGCCAAGAAGAAGAAGGAAAGAAAGTAGTGAGCCCACGCGAAATTCTTTTTGATATAAGGAGAAAAATTAAATTAAAAAGAAGAGTGTTTGAAATCATGTGGAGTTTCGTTTCAGTTCCTCGCGACCAGCATTGAAGTACTCGCCAATGTAAAATTACTCGCCAGTTATAGAATTTTCCCTCAACAATCTAAAAAAGCTAAGTATTTCAAACTATTTCTCTTCTACTTTTGAAAGTATGCAAACCATATATCCCTTCAGTGAGTAATGGACTCTCTTACCTTTGTCTTAAATATTTTTGAATATTATTTTGTGACAGATCATTTAATCTGTTGTATGAATATTTCCTCTTCATAACAATACGTTAAAACTGTGGACTTTAAAAATTTATGATTATTTTCCCGAAACAAGCTACTGCCACAACTTCAAGCGTGTAAATTCGTGAATAAATTCCTTATTTTGTTTTATTAAAATTACCCGTGTGTTTCCTCGTCATTATCATCCTTCATTAATCTTCTTGACATAGTTAAATCAGCTGTTCATTTTAACACTTAATCTCCACGCTACTATAAGTTATCGCAAATCTGTTGATGTACCCAGTTTTATTACATTTTTTTCTTGTTTTATGATTCAGAGCATATTTTCAGTAACTGGGGGTCCTATTTTATAAAAAAAAAAATGATTTAAATTCTCCAAGGAGATCTGCTGATAACTAATTAAGTGATACAAAAATTAATTTCTTGAAATTTCATAAAATTGAATAAGTGGGAGGTAATTATAAAAAAAATATTTTTTTTACCAAGATTGTCTAAAAAACATTTCTAAAATAATTTAATTCATTTGTGAATAAGTCCTGAAAGTTTCATTAAAATCCAACAATTTGATTTTTGCAAGAATGTTCAAATCAGTGTATTTTCACCACAAAAATGATGCAAACATTTCCCATACTAATTTTTAGCCTCCCCGCTGGCATAAAAACCCAACATTTTTAACAAAAATCTCGAACGTTCTGAAAAGGATAAAAATATAATTTAATAATAAAACATCCTTTAAAACTGTTTTTTAGATGGACTTGAATGGGCACACTGAACTCTAAAAACGCCAATCATTGACAGGAAAGAATCGTAATTGTTCTTTTCGGAATCAGAGTAACATATAATGAGTTGAATTACCCGCCAGCCCGCATTTACTGCGGTAACAGGAGGCAATACACAAGTCCTTCGAATATTAAACAAAAAAACAAAGACAAAGACAATGAATAACAAATTAACAAATTTAGCTAAAGATACACAGAATGTTATCCAACGGACGTTTGCATTCTTTACCTAATTCATATGTCCCAAATGATCTAAATACTTGTGTATTTACTTACGAACAGATAACGTTTGGAAACTACTGGAAGCCCGGTACACATGTCCATTTGAGGTATTACGCTATAATCAGAAATACTTTACGATAAACAATTCTGACGAGGTGAACAATACCGTTTCATTTGACAGACTAAAAACCTGTTTAGTGATTAACTACTTTAATAATTAAATTCGTAAAGTTTCTTCTGAGAACATTTTAGCACATGGAATAATGGTGGTGTAAAGATTACATGCACAAAATAACAGACCAATTGATTTGCAATACCAAAATAACATTTATTAAAACAAAATTAACAAAAGTAAAGTTTAGAGTAAGAGTTTCTTTTGTTAAACGTAAATTAAATACACAACGAAATCTTCATTAATATGTTATAGTGGGAACTTATTATGTTGGTGTGTTTTATAGCGAAGCATTCGAAGCCCTTATGGCTTCATCGTGGAAGGCTCATGTCAGCAGTTCGAAAGAGGGAACCCCGAAGAAAGAGAGTTACTTTACAGTTCACGTGTTTTTTTATATTTGAGTTTTATTTTAGAGCTGCTACTGCTACTATCTTTAAGGTCACTACAGTATCCTCTTTCAAGCGAGATAGTTGTACAACAATCTCAAGAAAGAAAATTTTTATTATGTTACATAAGAACATAGTTTCTTAGGCCATCTAATATGACGACCGTTCTTTGAAATTCTAGGTTGTGACTGTTTAGTGGTTTCTAATGAATCATCACCAATATTTTCTACATATACCGGTTTAAGTCGGTTAATAGAAGTATTCTCTTGTCTATTATTAATCACAACTGTGAAATGTTTCTCTGTACGTTTTACTACCTTGTAAGGTTATAGGATACAAATCCTATAACATTCCAACAAAATACTGAAAACAGAAAGTAGATTTGCACACCCGCAAAATCGGATCAAAACGATTAAAAACATTTTTTCGCAATAAGGTGTGAAATTAATTAGGCGATTTCCTAAACTGACAAAAAAGTAACAAGCCAGTGTGAAAAAGAAGTCAGCCATAAATAGAGAGACTCAAATCAATCAGGGTCAGAAGGGCGCAGATATCAAAGAGGACATAGGACTGACAGAAGTCCATCACTGACTCAACCCGGCACCTAGAGCAGTAAGTGGGGTAGGAAAGCAGAACAACAAATTTACAACTGACTCCAAAAACAATTCCACCCGATAAGTACATTTTCCTCTTATCTTTTATTTCTCATTCACACTCTCCTTTTCAACTTAAATTGATCGCCACTTTTTTCACCAACTCGGCGGATACAACAAAAGCAAGAAACAGACATTATTATCTTCGTTGAAAGACAGTGAACACAATTTTTTATTCAAATCACATTTACTTAAATGACCTAAAAAACATTTATCTTGTATGCAAACAGGAGACATTAATATACAATTTTGTTTATTCTGTATGAATGTTATTAAATATACTACAGTGTAACCCGGATATAAGAGAGTTGTCGGGACGGGTGAAAAAGTATCTTATATCCGGGTTTCTTTTATATCCGGGTTTGGTCTATTATATATACATTAACACAGGCTCTAATTTGGGACCAGTTAAAATCGCTCTTATATCCGGGTTTCTCTTATATCCGGGTTTCTTATATCCGGGTTACACTGTATATTCTATTTTTCTACGAACATTTCTTATCGTGTTGTCTTTTCTTGAAATTTGCGTGTTTTGTGGACAGTGTATCCCGCATTAAATTCTCATTTTAATACGAGTATGCTGTACCCCACAAGGTCTTCTGTAAGCTGTTTGTAAGCGATGCTTGGTTGCATTGTTTTTTACTAGCACAAAGTTGCAATTTTTTAGTGATTCTGGCACATATGTTACATGGATTGTCTAGGAGACGGGAATGTTAATTGAGACATCTTCAATCTCTACATAAATATGAATGAAGCCAGATCCAAGCGGGGTTCATTTGATTTGATTATTAACTCTCCAGGTAAACGTAAAGGTGTGCCATATAGAAGATCGGCTGCAGAACTCTGTGAATCAGATTTTACAGCTGTCTTTAGCCCTAAAAGTATTAACGGAATATTCTGAAGCTAAGAAGTATAGTCCAGTGCTGTTTTCAGGGATTCCTTCAGGGAACGATGACAATATTCTGTTATGCCTGTAGCTTCAGGATGGTAAGCTGTTGTACGAATTCTAGTTGTACCAAGCAGGTTGGTTAGGGAAGCGAAAAGTGAGGATTCAAATTGTGTTCCTCTATCCTTGGTGATGGTAGTGGAAATACCAAATCTGCTGACCCAACTAGTTATAAAACCCTGTGCAACTGATTTCGGCCTAACATCAATAAGGTGAATTACTCCAGATCAGCGGGTAAATATATCAATGCACGTGAGGAGATAGTAATATTGATAACAGAGAGGGAATGGTCCAGTTACGTCGTTATGGACATGGTCAAATCGAGTATCAGGAACAGGAAAAAAAGGAGCTGATTTAATGTCTCACTATTTTGGCTTTTTGACATGGTACACAATGACGTGTTCAATCCCACGTGTCCTTGTTGATTCCGGGCAGATACAATTTTTACTAATTAACCTGCAGAGCACTTTTATACCTGGGTGTGATATTGAGTACAGCGTATCGAGTAATTTTCTATGGAGAGTTTTTGGAATAAAAGGCCTCAAATTTCCTGTAGAAATGTCGCAATAAATGAAATGTTTCACTTGTGGAATACAGTGTAACCCGGATATAAGAAACCCGGATATAAGAGACTTCTTCTCCGGTCCTGCCAACTCTCTTATATCCGGGTTACACTGTATATATTTCCTTCATTTGTAATGAAGAATTATTGTTCTCTAGAAGATATTTTAGATCTTCATAATTTTTTGTGAAGTTGCAATAGCTTCAAAACCGATCACTGGAGTCATATTAATTGTAGAAATATTATTGGAGAGTGTGTCTGCTAGAATGTTTGCAGAGCCTTTGATATGTCAAATATCAGTTGTGAATTGGTTTATGAAATCGAGGTGCTTCAGTTCCCGAGGAGAATAATTATCCGATTTCGCTTTGATTGCTCCGATTAAACGTTTATGGTTGGTGAGCATGTAAAAAACTTACCTTCCAAGAAATGTTGGAAGTGTTGGATGGCGTTCTACACGGCCATTAACTCTCGTCCGAATGTGATGTACCGAGTAGCAGTTTCTGATAATTTCTTTACGAAGAAAGACACATGTAAACATTCATCTGACACACGTTGTTGCAAAAGTGCTCCAATGGCAAAACTTGAGCATCTGGTAACAGGGATAACTCTGCTTCATTTTGGGGAAAAGTGAGGTTACTAACAATGGCTACCTTTTCCTTTGCCAAATTAAAGACTGACAACTCTTCTTCAGAAAGATTTATATCAAAGTTCTTTTTCTTTCGTCCCTGAAGCACATCTGTCAATGGGAATAATATTTCCGCCAAATCGGGGATACATTTCCTATAAAAATTCACCATGCCAAAGAATTTGCCTAGATTTTTTTTTAAAGATTTAGAAACCGGGAAACAGCGAATAGCTTCACTTCTTCAGATAATGATTTGATACCATTTTTATCAATCTTATGACATAAAAAGACAACTTCAGACAATCCAAATTTAAATTTAATTGGGTTCACTATTGGGTACCTCCATGTTTTGTTGTAAGTATTTTTTAAGCAATTTTACTAGTTTTGTAAAAATAAATGCTCATACATATGTAGTATCAAAAGATTGTAGCACGTACAAATATTTTTATTCACCACTTAATGATATAGAATATTATTTTGTAACAAATATTCTGATAAAAATTCTCAATGGAAAACAATATATAACACGATAAAGAGATTTAGGATAGGGCAGCGACGTTGCTCATTTCGTAAAAATGAATTTATTTTTTTATTTATTTATTAACTCGTGATAATTTGCTATTTACCTCAAACGTTGCCTTCCTTAAAAACTTAATTTAGTAGACTCGCTCTATTTGTTTGAATAGTAATAATTAGGTCAATAGGGAAAGAAAAAAAAACGATGGCGAAAATGAAATGAGATCACTTGGTCGGTCAGTGGCAGCGTTATTCCCGTTATTTCACGACTTTCTATGAAGTTTTGCGAAAGAGAAAAATATGTATTTATTTTAACTGTTATTAACAAAAGTAAAGCTTAAAACAAGAGTTTTTTGTTAGACGTAAATTGTATATACAACGAAATCTTCATTAATATGTTATAGTGAGAACTTGAAGTGTTTTATAGTGAAGCATTCGAAGCCCTTATAAGCTTCAGTATGGAAAGTTCATGTCAGCAGCTCGAAAGCGGGAACCTGGAAGAAAAACAGTTACTTTCAGGTTCATGTGTTTTTTATATTCGAGCTGCTGCTGATAGTTTTATTTTAGAGTTGCTACTGCTACTATCTTTAAGGTCACTACACCTGCATTAATTTCGGAAATTAAGTCTGTTAGAGATATTTCCAAATCTCAACCAAAATCAAACAACTTTCTGTAAAACATATCCTAGTTGTGAAAGTTTTTTCTATTTTTAGAGATGGTGAAATTTTGGTTTCCTTTGTTTATTTCTTTTCTTAGATTCTGGTTGGGAAAGCTTTCTTATTGATTGGTCGAACTATGACTTTGATTACCTGGCGATTTTTATTATCCATCTAATTTTAGAGATGGTGAAAATTTTCTCGTTATTTATTTATGTTTATTTCTTTCTCTATCACCACACGCTCGTACCACAAAAGCACTAATCAATGTCCTTGTCAAGAAAATAAGTTTATTCTCTTTCAATGCATCATTCAAATGAGCCAATTGCTCACTGTAAGTTTATGTAGTAATAATTTGTCTAAGTTACAGCAATTTGTAATAAAATTTTCTTTTGAATCTCACCAAACATTTTCCCCAGTAGATGGGTGCTTTTACTATATATTTAGAGATTCTTGATAAAATACAAAGAAAAATTGGCAATGTTATTGGCACTGACCTGGTATTTTGGCTTCAGTAACTTTCTCACCACTGTAACATAACTTGCCTGTGCTTTTTCTATAATATATTAAGGGTCCTGCGAAGTCTATATGTATTCTGGACCATGGCATATCGGTTTTCGACCAAGGTTGAATTTTAATAGGCGGTGACTTCGCTGCCAGAGCACAACCTCTGCATGATTTCACCAAATTTTTGATATCTTGATCTATTTTTGGCCAATAAGTATAACACCTCATTAAAGATTTCATTTTAGAAATTACTGGATGTCCTATGTGAAATACTACGACTTTGCAATGATGATAGTATCACCATTCTCTCTGCGTACATAAGTACATAATGAAAACGCATTATTTCCAGTAATATTTTTCTTTAAATCTTAATTGCTTCTTCATTTTCATTATAAAGTTTTCTTTTTCTAACTTAATTTTTATTTCCTCTAATGTTATGGGCAGTTCTTTTACAGTATTGTATAATACGTTATTAATTTCATTTTCGGCCCTTATCGCCGCAATTACTGTGTCTTCAAGTTGTTCGCAGAATTTTGGTATTAGTCTAGAAAATCCGTCTGCATGACTTAATTTTTTGGATGGTAGAAATTACATTTTATAATTATAATTCAATAGGATAATTCCCCAGCGCTGCAGTCTGTTTGCTGTATGCGTTGGAACGACCTTTTTTGATCCATATATGGACAATAATGTGTGATGGTCTGTCTGTAGTATGAATTCTCTACCATGTATGAATTTATGATTTTTTTTCATAGCAAATATGATGGCCAATGCTTCCTTTTCAATCTAGCTGTAGTTTTTTTTCAACTGCAATCAATGATCTTGAAGCATGAGCTATTGGTTTAGTTTTTCCGTTCTCATATTTGTTCTGTATCACTGCTCCAATACCCGAATCACTTGCATCTAATACAACCACAATCTTTAATTTAGGGTCAAAATGAGCGAGTGACAAATCCGATTTTAAGACTTTCTTGAACTCTTCGATATTTATCTGTCCAATTCCATGTCACATCTTTCTTTAGCAGGTTATTCAAGGATGCTCTTAATTCGTGCATATTTGGTATGTAGATATGATAGTAATTAGTAAACTCTAAAAATGTTTGTAACTTTGTTACATTTGTTGGAGCGGGTAAGTCTTTTATTGCGCTCACCCTTTAAAGATCTGGTCGTCTACCGTTTTCATCGATAATTTGTCCTAGATATTTAAGTCTGGACATAATTCGCATTTTCCTTCACTAATCTTAAAACCATATTCTTTAATTCTCTCAAATATTTTTTACATCTTTCGTATGTCTTACTTTTAATAAGTACGTCATCCAGATATGCTTGTGTACAATCCAACCTGGCAAGCATGGTATCCATTATCTGTTGGAATATGTTTGCTGCTACCTTTATACCGAAAGGAAGTCGGCTGAATTTATATAACTTCCTATGAGCGTTAATTGTTAATAATTTTGAGCGTGTAGGTAAGCGTGTGACAGGTTCAATTTAGAAAAAAAAATGCGACAATTTAATTTGGCAAAAATTTCCTCTAGCCTTGGTAACGGGTAGTTATGTTGCTTTAAACTTTCATTTAACCCCGTTGAAAAATCAGCACATACGCGGATTTTATTATTCCTTTTTTTTTTAACTTTGACTGTTGGTGATGCCCATTCGGTATAGTCTATTTTTGATATTACACCTAATTTTTCTAGTCTGTCCAATTCATTATTAATTGGATCTAAGGCCGCAAAAGGTACACTCCTTTTTGGCTTAAATGTCGGTGTTACATTATCTTTTAACTCAAACTTAGCTTTTGCTTTCGTGCATGTCCCTAGACCTTCTGAGAAAACTCCTGGAAAACTCATTTTCAGTTTATTTTTCAATTTTTCAGTTGCCTTATTAGCATCGGTGGTAACAATATTTATCTTGTTGCAAAAAGAGTTAATTAGAAGGTCCCAAAGATCAAACAATGCAATCCAGTCTTGTTCCAAACAAATTAGCAGTATTCTTTAATACAATCCTCACCGCTTTTTTTGTTTTTTCCAATAAAAGAAATGTTACAGGTGAATTCACCGCAAAAGTTCAATCTCTTTACTGAGACTCCATACCAACTTTATCAGAAGTCAATAAACTGACTTTACCCATTTTTCTCCGTGTCTGTTCATTTATGAGTGATATCAGCTCCTGTATCTAGTTGCAATTTTATTTTTACATCATTAATTTGCACAAAAAACAAATTTCCTCTTTTATGTTGTCGTGTTAATTTCCCTTTTAGACTTCTTATCGTTACTCCATATATTTATCATGTTCACATACGTTTTATTTTTTCTACATTTTTTGTATCTGCAACACGTACTTTTGTGTCCTAATCGCCCACATTCATAGCATTTTTTGTTCTTGAAGAAACAATCACTTTTAAAATACTTACTTCCCCAACCGTGGCAAGTATTAGGTATTGATGGGCGTTTATAGTTTTTTTTTTTACTGTTCTGTTAGGATTTTTTCTATTAGCTGGTCGGACACGATGTACCTGTGAATTGTCTTTTTTCTCAGTCCTTGTGGTATTGAGCTTGAAATTCACAATACGTTGATATTCTTCTGCTATATTCTGGAGTTACTTTGGAATACATTTCTAATTTAGCAAGTATCCTGGATTTTATCTCTGCGTCCTTATTAGAAGTTAAACCCTGTACAAATATCAGGCATTTAAATAAATCCGGAGTTAATTTATTTAACTTGAACTTCTCACATTCATGATTCACGACTCCTGCATAAGTGACAAAATCTTTATCATTGGACTTTACTAGGTTAAGACGTTGCTATCGTGTATTAAATAATGAAGTTCTGTCACCAAACATTTTTGTTATTATTAGAACAGTTTCATCAAAATTTATCTCTCACGGTTTTTTCAGCAAAATATAATTCACACATTTTTCATGTTCAACATGGGACAATTTCCTTAATACTAAAAGAACTTTATTTTCATCATTCTAATACAAACAATACCTTTTGAAGACCTCTTCGTATCTTCTATAAGCTGGAAAAGTTATCCCTTCATCTGGTTTTACACAAATTCCTGATTGAATTAGCAACAGTATCTGGAGTGAATGAATCTTTTCTTCCATCGTTTTGGTAAACAAATCAAAAAACTTCTGTTGTTATAGTTGTAATTGCTGTTCATGTCGTTGCTTTTGTAGCGCCAACGTATGAATCATGATAGCTTTTAGTTCTTCCATTTTGCTGTACTCTACTGAATATCTCGCAGATTATTTTTTTTCTTCAGGTAAATTGAATGAATCTTCATGTAAGTTGAAGGAATCCTTGTGTAAGTTCAATGAATCCTCGTGTAAATTCAATGAATCCACGTTGCCACTTTTGTGATGTCAGTGAACATTCATTGCCACTTTAGTAATGTCAATGAATACTCATTGTCACTTTTGAATTGTGTCATGGTGTTCTTTTTCTCACAAACAGTGCCCAGCTGACCCTACTATACTGTGCTGTTAACAAAATCAAAAACAAACAACACACATGCATGAAATTAAAAATATAAAATAGCAACAATTTACCTAACACACTCTGTATATTGACACAACTTAAAAAGAGTGGTCCAGTTGTAAAAAAATTTGGAAAAACTTTTTGGAAAATAATTTTTATACATTAGATTTCTTTACAGTTGGCACATCAGAATAAAAAAATATTGATTTTTAAATCAATTTAGGAGTGTCTTGTTTATAATACAAATACAGTTTCAAATCAATCTACAACTTTTACAGAATTATTGGAGATAGCTGTTTTGCATGAAAAAACATACTTTTTTTTTAGGTAGGGGTGATTACAAAAGGATTTATTTTAAATAAAGAACAAACCGATATATGTATTTTTAATTAAAGAACAAAAATTTACATACATTAAAGTATGTATCTGTTTATTTTTTATTAAAGATAAATACTTATTAACATCAAATCTTTGCACATGTGCTACAAAAAAAAACATACACAGAAAAGAGTTTTAAAAATAATTTAAGTTTTTTTTAAATCATTTCACCCCAAGCAAGGCAGGAATGTCACTAGTGCACATGGGGGTTACAGGGAATGAAAGTGAAAGAAAAGACAGAGTATAGAGAGGATTGAGGAAAGGACAAAAGATGAACGGGATTCAAGAAGATAGAAGATGGTGATTGATGTTGCATTTAAATTTTTGAAGATTGTAGTTATCAGGGAAGAAATTAAACAGAAGTGAGTTCCACAGGTGAGAAGTACATGAAAAGAAACTGTTGGAGACGAAGTGGCAGATGCATTTAGCTATTTCAAAAGTAAATGGGTGGGACCTTAAATGCCAATCTAGTGGCACACTTAAATTCATGTAGCAGCTGGGACACCAGGGAAAAAGCTCGTTAAAGTAGTTACCATGAAAATATTTGTAGGAAAGACAGAGGGGAGCCATGTCACGTCAATGATAATGTTAAAAAGTCTTTAAAAATCCAGAAAATTTTTAAAAACACTGATATCAATTATGTTGCCACACTTTTAAACTTGGCATTTGCAAATAATGGCTAAGTCAAAGGTCGATTTTACACTATATTCATATGAACAGTAAAATAATAAAAAAAATAAGTATCTTTTTTTTCTGACAAGTGTCACGGCCTAAAGAATGCTAATGTACAAAAATTATTCCTCAAAACATTTTCCCCTATTTTTTCCAAGTGGAATGGTTTTTACTTAAATAGTGACCATGCTAGAAATGGGATCAATTTTTAGTTGAAAATCAAGTAAATAAAATAAAAACAATAAATAAAATTGTGTTTGAGGCAATAAAGAATAGCTACAAAAAAATGTTTACCGATGGAACTGTAACAAATGAAATGACTCAGATTCATAACAATCTGCAATCTTATGAAATAGCAATTATTAAAATCTTATACAAGCAAAATCAATCAGTTTTTTTTTTTGCTTCAAACAAAATACAAACTGAAGCATTATTCACTCATATTTATTCTCTTATCAGTTATTATCAGAATAGGTGCGTTTGCAAAAGATTTTATTCAGAGAGATGTTCACAGTTATAAGATGCATATATTTTAGAAAAGAGATAAAAATAAGATTGTAAATTTAATTTAATGGTTTCTTCTTTATAAAAGTAATCAACAGCAACCTGTCAGAAGAGGAAAAGAATATATGTACTAGAGAGAGTGCAAGTTATGTCCAAGAAAAAAACCTCATTTTCTATTAGAGATCGCTGTCTACAATCTACATTTATGAATTTATTAAAGAATTTACAAAACAACTTTAAGCATTAAATGCACAACATTTATAATTCGCTTTGTCTTTTTCACACTTTAAGAATTTATCATTTAGAACTCACATTTTAAGTATTTATAATTATGAATTTACATAATGGTTAAAATGTGAACTTATAATAAATTTATAAGTTCACATTTTAAGCATTATTATGAAGTCACATTTTAAACATTTATCCTTTAGAACTTTTAGATTTTTTTAAAGGCTGTTTTATTTAAAGTATTTCAGCATTTCTCATTACAAGCACTACTGAAATATTGTCAAGATAATTAAATACTCTGCATTTTATCTATGATTATAAATAGTTTCTATGTGAATTTTCTTCTAATTTTCTTGTACAACAAATATTCATTAAGCTGCAAGCTTTGACAAAACCATTCCTTGCTAATTTGCAAAGAAACAGAAGGAGGAGAGAGAAGAGGGGTGATTGAAAACAGCTGATAGACAGGAAAAGTAAGAAGTGAAATCAGATAAGTAACATCAATAAACATGAAAACTGTCTGGTTTATATCTTGAACCAAGAATAAATAATGATTCCACTGATAATAAATAAACATTTTTCCTACAACCATAACTTTGGGATTTACAGCAATACTTTTGATATAGATTGGTTTATTACTCTGCCCTTCTTTGTGTTTTATGAGAATTTAATATATATATATATATATATATATATATATATATATATATATATATATATATATATATATATATATATATTCACAGGATACATTTAGTGTGGAATTCTACTGGGACGAGAGGAAGAGGGACAACAATTATCTAGATATGTGATTCTTAAACCTGGAAGGACACAAGAGTCAGTTAATAACTCTGTCTATATGTTATATAAAAATATGTTATATAGGAATAAAGTGTTTTTGGCAGCACTGGAGTTTGAACATAGATTGCCAGTGAGCAAACATGGCCAATCCCATTATTGAATTAAGTAGGTCACGTGACCATAGAGGAACACATATATGGGAATTAGCATGGCGTCTAAAGGATCACTTTTCCTCTTTTACTATACAGATCACCATTTCTATTCTATCCTCTATTACTATATGGATCACTCTTTCTACACTATCCTCTACACTATTCACTATACCATTTCTCTATTCAGATCACTATACGGCTTACTATTCGGTGTTATTTTTTGAGAGAGTATTATCGAGCAAGTATTATTAGTGCGAGTGTTATTCAAAGATGTCGGACACTGTATCGCTCAACAGCATTACTATAGTTGTATCGGCGATTATAAAGTCTCTACTACAACGAATTTCCACCAGAAATTTGGAAACAACATGTTGTACTGTTTGGCATTCATACCAGAGGCTCCAATACAAACATTTTAGAGTGTTCAAGTGTCAATCTGAGGATTCGGAAAGAGTTCAATGATATATCCAGCTAACATGATGGTGTCTGGAGTGATGTTGACGTTACGCTTCCATTCATCTTCCCACAGGGCCTTAGACTCAATATGGAGTCCTTGATGAGGTAGTGCTGCTCTGGGTCAAGAGGCTGATTGCTGGAAGACCCTATATCTGGCAACAGGACTCTGCACCATGCCACACAAGCAGAAAAGCCCAGTCATGGATGTCAGACCATATCACACCTTACATCTGTCCACCTTGATTATCATGTGTGGGGAGCAGTTGAGCGAGAGACCAACAAAACTCTTTGTAACACCAAAGATGAACTGAAGGCAAGGATTATGGCAGCATTCACCAACTCAAACAAGGAGATAATCCAGAAGAGTTGCAGGAGATTCTGAAGTGATCAAGAGGCCGTGCTTCAAGTCAATGGCGATTTTATTGAATAAATTTACTCTTTAGTATTTCAAGATATTTTTGTGTAATTTTGGTAAATATATCTGTTAAAATGAGATGTCAGTATTATATTCATTTTTGTGTAATTTAGATTACAATTTATTCCTCGCATCAGCAAGTTAAGAACCAAGACTTTATGAAAGAACTTTTATTCATTAAAAGTAGCAATTATATTTCAGTTTGCATAGTAAGCATAAAAAATAGTGTGATTATTTATGTATGAGTATGGATGTGCTCTTAGCATAAAGGTCATTGGTACAAACAGCAGGATTGATATACGAATTCAAATTCCAGTTGAGATACTTACATTCACTTTTGCACAAATACCATTTGAAAAATATGAATTCATCTTTTCTCCTCTCAGCTAGGGCTTAATAAAAAGGGGCAGATTGGGTGCCCTAGCCTTGGCTGGCAACCAGTCTAGGAGAAAGACAACTCTGAATTAAAAACTGGTTAGGTAAATGGCTAGTAACCTCCATAAAAAACCTTCTTGTTACAGAAACACCAGCAGCAATGCCTAGCATGGTGAGGCTGTGGACCAATAATCTACAGGAGTGTCTACAGAACCTATTCCTACCCCATATGTATAGATGAACTCTTTTGTCTAAGATCATTCAATGTGTTACTCCCAAATCATTTGCCTAAGATCAGAGCATGGTTAACTGGGCTTTGAAATGAGGTCCAAGTGTAATAACTGTTCGTCCTCAGCTATGTTCTTTTTTTCAGATGGGAGTTGGAAAAGTTTTCTTGTCTTCGGGTGGTGCATGGCAAATAGAAATGAAGCAAGCTCAATCATGAGAATTCCAACCCTATGACAGACGTCTCCTCATTGTGTTATAAAGGGGGTGTCTGAGTATTTTGATACCTTTACAACACTGGTTGAAGGGATTTGGCATTTAAAAAAATCTTTGGCCACATGTGCACACAAGAGTTCCATTTTAAACTGTGTTATTCTTGTGATGGAGTAATTAAATATCAGATCAGACATTGGGCTTCTCCAAAAATGTACAATAAATGCAGTGTTTATTGACTTGCAAACAAAATTAATGCTTGAAATTAAGAAACATTTATGTTTATTGACTTACAAAGAAGATTAATGGTTTAAATGAAATATTAAATGAAATTAAATGCATGGATCTGAAAAACGAAAAAATTCAAGAAGTTATAGGAAGTCAAAAAGTGAGTACAATTTTTGGGACACCCTATATATATATCTTTATATTTAAAGTTGTAGCCTTTGTCTGACTGTTTGTTTGTTATCAAACTTTTCCTAGGGTTTTGGAGATAGACCCCCATAACCATGTATATATTCTGAAACTACGAGGGTCATTCAATAAATAAGTTGAATTTTTCGGTATAAGGACTTCAAATACAGATAGAAGCTTACTCTTTTTTTAATTTTTTGTTTTACTTCTTTTTCACATAGATTTAATTTCTTTTGCAGATTAAAAAAAAACTTTCAGAGTTTTGGCGATTAACAAAGATGGCCGACCAAGAAGCATGCTCCAGGATTGAACAGCGGTCAGTTATCAAGTTTTTGGTTGCTGAAGGGTGCAAACCAGTTAGAATTCATAGGAGAATGTCAACTGTGTATGGTGCCACATGTTTCAGCCCAAAAATGTCTACAAGTGGGCTAAATTGTTTAAAGAAGGATGGAGCAGTGTTGAGGATGAAGACAGGCCTGGGAGGCCTACAGAAGTGAGGTCTCCTGAGGTGATCGAATCAGTCAATGACCTCATTCAGTCTGACAGAAGGGTGACAGTAGATGACATTGCAAGGACTTTGAGCTTATCTGTTGGGACAAACGCAGGGTTCATCAGTCAGAAGGAGTCATCTTGCATCATGACAACGCAAGGCCTCACACAGCAGCCCAAACTGTGCAGACCACAGACCATCAACGAGCTGGGCTGGGAACTGCTCCCTCATCCCCCTTACAGCCCAGACCTTGCCCCTTCAGACTTTCACCTGTTTGGTCCCTTGAAAACGTTCACGAGAGGCACGAAGTTTAAAAGTGACGATGAAGTTAAAAGTGTTGTGAGCGACGGGCTGAGACATCAGTCCAAAGATTTTTACGCTGAGGGAATACGGAAGCTTGTGCACAGATGGGAAAAGTGTGTGACAGTTCTGGGAGACTACATTGAAAAAAAAAGAAAAAAAGTAAGCTTCTATCTGTATTAGAAGTCCTTATACAGAAAAATTCACCTTATTTATTGAATGACCCTCGTACATTACCCAAGGTATTTGGATAAGTATATTCCATTTTGATCAAAGGGGATTCATTTTCCCTTTGATTTAAATTAAATTTAAATTTGAACAAGGGAATGACTCCTATCCAAAATATAGGAGAAAAATGGAGGTCACATTGGCAAGATCATTGAGCAATATTGAAATACATCATTTTTCTCCTCAAATTATAAAACTGATTCATACAAAAAATATGTGACATGCAGCAAGGCATGGGTAATTTGGCTAATATATATATATATATATATATATATATATATATATATATATATATATATATATGACCACCATAAATAGACAAAATTTGTTTTTATTACCACTCATGATAACAATTAAAAGGGAAAAAAAGGAAAAATCAGCTAGCTAACCAGTTTCAAACAGAGCTAAAAATCAAGATTAAAAAAGGTATAATTATCAATAAAAGATGGACAATATGTAGGAAAATTTTTTAAAAAAATGTGAATTAATTGGAGGCCCAGGACAAAATCCTTCTGTTTACATAATGAAGGTTTCAAGGAAAAAATATATATGGCCTCCAATATTTTCAAGTAGTAACTTGAATAGGACTTACTGACGACAGAAAAGAAGTCCACACTAAAATTAGTTGCAATATTATGGTTATTTATCAGGTGATCAATGATAGTATGTGTTGGTCAGAATGTCTGATGGAGAATACTTAAGGTTTTGGATTTTTGTTGGTACGTGTTTTATTCTGAGATCCAGCCTTTGAGTAGTTGTTCCTATGCAGTGCGAACCACAACTACACTTAAGTGAATAAATCAAAGAACTATTATTGTGACAGAGAACAGAGTCGGGGAAACACACACACACGCACACACACACACACACACACACACGTATATATTTTTATTGAAATTGGAGTGGATCTGAGTAGCGAAATTAGATCAGAGCAATTTTGTTTACTGATGGGAAATCTGATCTAGGGCAGAAGTTGTACTCATTTGGAATTGGGTCATTAGAAAGACAATGGAAATGGTCGAAATAATTTTTATCGGTTAAAATTATAAATAGAATTTAGTAAGCTATGAGGAACATTGGAATTCACATGATTTTCGTTGAAAGTAGCCAGAACCCGTGATAATCGCGTGCGAAGAGTGGGGTCAAGGGTCGATTATGATCAGCCAGGTTTATCTATATAAACGGGTAATTATGCTGAAAAAGGTGGTAGTTTTTGGCTAGTCTGTTTTCGAGTGCAGTCGAGCTGAGTGGAGAGATGTCGGAGATTGAAAGTGAGCAGAGTTGAATTGAAGGCTCGAAGAAGTACGAAAGTGACGTCAGAGATTGGAACGAAGCGTCCGCTAACATGTACTGTTGATATAAGTACCGCTGCTTCTGCTACCATGAAGATTACTACTACTATTACTACTGCCGAGGCGGAACGCAATAATAAACTTTAAGCCGCTCACAGAAATCTTTATCTCTCCATCGCAAGAGTCGTATATCGTTCTGACACGATTTAACAACAAGTTAATCACAACCCACTCTCACTCTCTCTCTCTCTCTGTCTAGAATCCAGTGTATGAGTTTTTACGTCAATTACGTTTCATTTCTATACTATTCCTTTCTGCTATATAAAAGACATTAACAATTCCACCATTGAATAGTTGTTTGTCCGGATTTCTGCAGATATTTTTTTGGTGCATTCTAAATTTCTTATCACAGACTCTTCACCCGTGTCTACATCTTCAGTCGACCGTGAATGGATGAACATCACTTCTGCTTTCTGGATCAAACCAAACACAACGTGAGCAGGAAGCAGGATTAAACCAGTGGACCGGTCGAATGATCTACAGATGCTCAGAGGACCTACGGCCACTCCCTTAAGTTCGGTTAAGACCGAGTAGACACCTCAATACAGACAGTAAGACGTCGAAGGTTGAGGGGCTGGGGCAAAAGTATTAGACTGGTGGCCGTAACCAAGATAGACCCGTGGGAATTACCACAGCCGTCTGAAAGAGGAGAGAAGGTTGCATTTGTTTTGTCCAGTCGGGACCAAGTAAGACCAGAAAGGACTCTAGTCTTCGGACTATATTTGTCTAAAAGGGACATAAGGAGGAAAAGAGAAGAAAGCAAAAGAAGGAGGAAAAAGAAACAAAACACGGAGCGGCGGACGTCAGGTAAGTCACTTTTTGGTTTCCTTTGTTCGCTCATTGCACTTAGATCTGCCAGTAATATTGTTGATCTTGTTTTGAATTTGTAGACGTTGTACGCAGTTGAAGCGCAACCACCGTGTTAAGTATTTTTCTTTTTGTTCTGTCGTTGAAAGTGGTAGTTGACAGGACGCTAGGATGAGCGTAGCAGGATCAGACTCTACAGATGACCTTGGGGACGTGGGAGGCCCCGAAATATCGATGGGTTTCAGGAGGCTGATAGGTAGCATGAAGCTGCCTACTTATAAAGGAAACCCTGCCGACCTGCACGAATGGATTCTGTCCATTCAGAAGAAGCAGGTTATCTATGGCCTATCGGACCAAGAAATGGTGCTCCTAGCTTACGACACCGCAGCGGGGCAGGTGTCCAAATACATAGGGGGGGGTACAGAGAAAACCCGGCTCTGACGTGGACCGAGCTTAAATCCGCTCTGATGCAGCAATACGCAAGTGAGCGTACGGCCATTGAGGCGGTCAGGAAATTATTCCGGCTGCAGCAACAAGAAGGGGAGACTAATGAGGAATTGGAGGAAAGAATCGCGGGGCTAGCGGCGTTAGCTTTTCCGGACTTGGTGACTCGGGACAGTAGTCCTATTCAGGCCTTGTTGGCCGATGTGTATGTGGACTCACCTGAGAGGTGATGTTCTGAAGTGGGGACCGGTCAGCCTGGCCGCAGCCATAGAGGCGGCTCGGACCAGCGAACGACTCTGGGATAGAATAAGAGGGGGTGTAGGTAGCAACCCCCGGGGTGGGGCCAAAGTAGTGATGAAAAAGAAGGACCGGAAGCAGATCCAGATACGGGACCTGAAAGAAGAGGTGTAAGAGGACTGGTAGGCTGAGGCAGTTCCCAATAACAGAACCTGGGACCTGTGTTATGGGTTTCACAATCCCACACCGGGCCGATATGGGTTGGTGTGCTGGACTTGAAAGTATGGTGGGCATCGGGCTCGTGACTGTCCGACAAACTATGGAGGCCACCCAAGGTCTTTGGGGACGAACTGCACGACTTGTGGCGAGTTAGGGCACAAGGCTCGGTGGTGTACGGCAGAGGGAGACCGTAAACTGGGGATAAAGCGAGTTAATATGCTGGTGCCCCCTACCGAGAAGGAAAAGGGTCCGGGAAACGCCGATGGGTCACCCGTGAAAAAGTAAGAGGTAGGGTGGCCCCAATGCAAGTAAGACCTCTGAGATGCTGGACATGTGGTGTGGTCGGGCATTTTTCGGCCAGTTGTAAGGAGCGAAGGTGTTGACGCTGTGGAGGAGCGAGTCACCTGAGACGAACCTGTCCTCGCAGGAGAAAGATGGACCACACCGAACGGAACAACCCTAACTCAAAAGGAGAAATGGGTTGCTAGTCCGAGAAAAGAGAGTCATTCGAGCTTTACTCCACCCAGGAGGGCCCCTAGACAGAAATTGGAGCCCCTAGAAAAAGGTGAACTCCTGTCACCGACTCCCACGTCTCGGTTGTCGAGAAAGCGGGAGGAAGGGAGAGAACATACGGGAAGGAGAAAGGCACAGGTATACCGTTTGCTGAAGGAAGAGCCAGACTTCACCTGTAATGTGTTGCTGGGAGACAAGAAGGTGAAGGCCCTTGTCGATACTGGAGCTTCAGTGTCACTGGTTATCTCCAAGGTTTTTAGACAGGTGGGACTGAAAACGAAGCTTAGTCCCGTCGATCTACTAATAAGTCAGGCTGATAGTAGCAGGATGAGGATAGAGGGTATGGCGTGGCTACCTTTCCAGTTGGCCAGAAACAGGGGTAAATTTAAGGTTTACGTGGCACCTGACTTGTGTGGTAAGCTAATTTTGGGGAGTGACTGGCTTACGAAGAATAAGGCACAGATCCGTTTCGACCCCGCCACCCTAACATTGGACGGGGTAGGGATACTGTTGGGAGAGGATAATTATGAACAATTGCCAGTGGTGGCCCAGACAGATATAAAGCTTCCCACTAGGACTACTGTATCTGGGAAGGGTAAGATTGTAACAGAAGGAGTGCTGAACAGTGACCTGTACCAAGTGGTCCCTACTGATAGGTATGATAATAGTGAAGAGGAAATAATCGTGTGTGATTCGTTGGTGAAGAGGTCGGGGACCATTTCCTTACTGCTAACCAATACTGCCAATAAAACTATTAAAATAAAGCAGGGAGAGGAGCTGGCACAGGCGTGCCTAGTGAGAGAAGTCGAACAGGTGAGAGTATGGAATGAGGATAGGCTTGGGAATAAGACAGGTAGCGATGAAGTAAGGGATGAAGATATAACAGCCCTGAACGTTATAGGAGGCAATTGAGGGGTTGCTGAACGGTAATCGGGAGGTAATAGGCATTACTGATAAGGAACTGGGACATACGGAGACAGTTGAAATGAAGATAGACACAGGTAATCACCCACCTATTAAGTTAAGACCGTATAGGACCCCAATCTACAAAAGAAAATTAGTAGAGGACGCAGTGAATGAAATGATGGAATCAGGGATAATCGAAAGATCCAAATCTCCCTGGAGTTTTCCAATAGTGATTGTTGAATTGAAGGATGGAGGGCATAGGTTTTGTGCGGATTTTCGTCAATTAAATGCCATTACGAAACCGCTGGCAGTGCCCCTCCTCTTGATTGATGATATTCTAGCTCTTTTAGGAAAGTCTAAATGTTTTTCCACCTTGGATTTGAGGTCAGGATATTGGCAGGTAGCACTTAGCAAAAAGGGTCAAGAAAAGACCGCTTTTACCTGCCACATGGGTCTCTTCAATTTTAGGGTTATGCCGTTTGGGCTGGAAAACGACCCGGGTGTATTTAGTCACTTAATGTCCATCGTATTGAATGGCACTGAGGCATTTGCCATGGTGTATTTAGATGACATCATGGTGTTTTCAAAATCACCGGAGGAGCATTTTAAACATCTGCAGAAGGTGTTCGATAGGTTAAGGGAACATGGATTGAAGTTAAAATTATCGAAGTGTCAGTTTATGAAAGAAGAGACAAAGTACTTAGGGTTTATCATAAACAAAGAAGGAATAAAAACGGATTTAGACAAAGTTGAGGTTATAAGAGCCATGCCCGCACCGAAGACCGTAAGAGAGATTAGGGGATTTATTGGAGCCATCGGATATTACCGGAGGTTCATACCAGCATTTAGTCGGTTAGCAGACCCTCTAATAGCTCTAAGACGCATGCTAGGTTTAAGTGGACCGAGGATTATCAGCGTGCATTCGAGGCTCTAAAGGACCAGCTGACAGCTGTACCCCTGTTGGCCTACCCAGAACTGAGTAAGCCCATGGTGCTGCACACCGATGCTAGCGATAAGTGTACCGGGGCGGTTCACAACAATGTCCCGATAAGGATGGACCAGTACCGGGTGTGCCTGAGGAAGTGCCGATCTATTTTCTGTCTCATCGGCTCTCCGAGACTCAGCAAAGTGGCCAGTAATAGAAAAAGAGGCGTTCACCATTCTGTATGCTGTGCAGAAATTAGATTATTATTTGAGTGGGGCTGTGTTTAACATTAAAACAGACCACCAACCCCTCAGATATTTGTTAGAGGCGGAGTGGGCATTAAAGTTAAGTGGGTATAACTGCAGAATAGAATGTTTGGCAGAGAATGATAATACCTGTGCTGACCTGTTATCGAGGATTCCGAAGCAATTAGAGTCCGAATCTGTTAGGTTGGAGCCGGGTGTGGATGATAAAGCATTCTAAATTAATGTGATCAATTCACAGGCGTTGAAGGAGAGATTTGGTTGGGTTTGACCAGGAAACGAGTGAAACGGAGATTGTTTCCGACCCCCACTGGAGAGATATCAATAGGCAAAACCAAGAGGATAGCGAGATAGCAACTATCAGGTCCTGGGTAGAGGCAGGGTGTACCTCCAAATATATGGTGCATGATGGAGTGTTGTATTACCTTTCAGGAATAAATGAGGAAGTAAGTTTAAAAATGGTGATACCTGAGAAGTTGAGAGCTGAAATTCTAGACCAGTGCCATAGGAGGTTAGGACACCTGGGAATTGATAAGACGTATGGATTAATAATGAGAAATTACTAAGTTGTTTAATGATATTGTGAACCATGTAAAAAATGTGTAACATGCCAAGTACAGAGTCGATGGAGTGGTGTTGCCCCAGTATTAGAAACGGATGTTCCGAATTATCCATTTCAGAAAGTAAGCATGTATACTTCCGGGCCCTATGAAGAAACACATAGAGGTAATCTTTACATAGTGAGTTTTGTAGACGGGTTGACGAATTGGCCTGAGGCATTTGACATACCGGATAAGAAGGCACGAACGGTTTCAGATATAATACTGAACGAAATATTCCCTAGGTATGGGGCCCCCGAACAGTTGGTTACCGATAATGGATCGGAGAATGTGAATCAGATTATGAGAGAGACGTTGGGAGAATTAAACATACAGCACATAATCAACTCTCCATATCACCCCCAAAGTAACGCTAAGGTAGAGAGATTTCATAAGACCCTCGCTGATTTGTTAGCTAAACTAACAGAGGATAATAGGGAAAATTGGGATTTATTCGTAACCCAAGCGTTAGCAGCTGTGAGATTCTCGATGAACGAGACGACAAAATTTTCCCCTTGATATATGACAGGGATGTAGTCTTACCTATAGACAATCTGTTATGACCTAGGAGGAAGTATTTAGGAGAGGATCATCACCAAATAGTTTTAGAACAACAGCATGCATTTTTTACGCAGGTGAGGAGGAGGATTCAAAGAGCCCAGAAAAGGCGAAACGATAGGGTAAATGAAAATAGAGAAGAAGTTTCCTTCCAGATAGGTGATCCAGTGTATTATAAAATACACATGAGAGAAGGTAAATTGGACCAGAGATGGAGTCCATACTATAGGATCGTGGAGCAGACGGGTCCGGTTTCCTTTGTAATCTGGGATCAATTGACCGGACAGGTAAAGAGAGTGCATATGAATGATATAAAGCTAACCGAAATAGGAGAATGGAAAGGAGCCGAAACAAAAACTCAACAGAAAAGGCTGAGGAAAACTACGTTGGTAGAACCTGAAGGGTTAAAGACTGAGAGTGAAAGTGAAGGGAGTGAGGAGATTGAAATTAGCCCAACTACCCTTCGAAGGCTGAGGGAGGTAAGTCAGACCCCAGCGGGACATTCTGAGGAAGCAGGGATTGAGCCTAACCTTAGGGAAGAAGAAGAAGAACTGAGCGAATGGGAAGAAGAGGATGAAATTCCGTTAGCTCAATTGCAGAGCAAATTGCGGGCTGAAAAAGCACCTAGTGTTAATGAGGAATTACCACTAAAACGGCGATTGAGGGGAGCGGTGCAGCCCGAGCCCAAGGATTAAGTGAAACCAGTACAGTGGCTGTGGTGAATAAGAGACGGTCTGGAACTAACAGTGCCTTTATCATCAGTGCTGGTGAACTGTGTAGACGGGCCCCATGCATGCAAGGCGCTGGTGGTGATGTGGGTCGGTATCGTTAGAGGTATCGCTCTAAGATGTAACCACCCGCTAAAAACAATAAGAGAATGATTGAGTAAGACGAATTATTCTCTCCATCTCTTTGCAGACATGGACGAGAGGAGGCTCGTGGTACTGACGATGCTAGTTGTGGTAGCTAATACCTGGGAACACAGTGAGAATACTGTATTTAAGAAGACTAGCGAAGTGATTATAACTAGATCAAAGTGGTTGATAACTTTGGTGATAGATCTGAAGACGTATGATAAGTTACTGGGTCAGTTGAAGACCGAAGTGGACAAACTAGATACAGCCAGGACCCAAGTCGCCGGAGACTATTTACAGACTCCGGAATACCACTGTATATTATACCCCTTAGCTCAGGAATCCCTAATACTTGAGAGACAATGGAAGGGTATGATTTACTATTTGAAAGGAATAAAGTTGTCACGGACCAGGTAAAAGAGGGCAGTATTACCTATAACCGGAAAGGCATTAAGCGTGTTGTTTGGTACAGCCTTCGAAAGCGAAGTGAGAGTAATTAAGAGGAAGTTAAAGGCGGTAGAACAGAGACAACAAGCAATGGCTCAGTCGGTTAGAGAGAGCGTATCCATACTCAATGTTACTAGGCTGGAATTGGCTAAGAATAGAGGGAGTATGAGTTGGTTGATTTCTCACCTACAGTAAATGTAACCACGTCTGTAACAATCGAATTACAGAAATTAGCGGTTTTTTTGCAAAGGTATTTTCAATTATTAGCTATAATGAGTAAGGTACGTCAACAAGTCACTCTTTAACGGTGTTGTTAGAGCATGTGAGAGCACAATTAGACATGCTGTCGCTGGGACACCTGTCTCCGAGTATAATAACTCCGGAACGATTAAAGGAAGTACTACTGGAGATACAAGCCAAACTACCCCATCACCTTAGATTACCTGTAGACCCCACCCAGCAGTTATGGAGGTATGTACTACCTTTTTGGAAGATGACAAATTGCTAGTGCTAGTGCCGGTTCCATTATTGGACAGAGATAATACCTTTGAAATTTATCAGGTGATGAATCTTCCCCCTCCAAAACTAAGGCCGAAGATAGGAGCGGTGGCTAGGTACAAGGTAGAGATGGAATTTGTTGCCCTAAACCTAGCCAGGACAGAGTTTATGCTATTAACAAAGGGAGAAGCAGAAAAATGCAAGAATGATGCCTTAGGTACCTGTGGGTCTGTAAGTCCAATTTACGTGACAGGTAGTCACAATCTGTGTGTACTAGATTTATTTAAGAAAAATAAGAAGGGAATTAGAGATCATTGTGAGGTAGAGGTGTTGGCTAGTGTAATGTTACCTAAAGCAACCAGTGTCTCTGACGGAATTTGGGCAGTGTCCACACAAGAAGAAATCGAATTATCTCAGGTGTGTGAAGGAAAGCCCACCACTACGATAAGAGTTATTCTCCCTTTGTTTTTTTTGTAGAGCTACCCATTGGTTGTGGAGCTCATAGTCCATCTATTTCTTTACTTCCCTACTACCAAGCAGAAGAGAAGTTTGAAGAGAATGAGGCTTTGTTAGAGCTGGTAGGAAGGAATGCTAGTGGATGGACGGGATTGTGGGAACCCATTATAAGAGAGATTCCTAAGGTGTCGTTAGAAAAGATGCCGGCGTTGTTAAGGCAAATCAATAAGATTGATCTTGAATGGTTGAAGTCGGAGTTAGATAAGACAGGTACGCCGAATTCGGGCTGGAGAGAGAATTTGGTTGCTATAATAACCTGGCCGACCGTTGTGGGAATTATACTAATGATAGTCGTGGCCTTGCTGGTTTGGTGGTGGTTGAAGAGGCGTGCGGTGTTGTCGACCGGGCAGAATAAACTGACACGGGAGTGCATGAGTGAAGGAGAGATTCCAGTTAGTGCACTTTACCAAGGTAGGTCCGACCCAAGTGCATTGGGACCCCTAACTGATATTGAAGAAGAGTCCACGATTGTCGTAGAAGGACCTGAACCAACAAAAGATTTGACAAAGCCTGTTGTGAAGGCGAGACAAAATCGGAGGTACAGATTTATGAAATAAATCGAATTTTAAAAATTTTTTTGTAATGAGACTGAAATAATTGGTAAGGGGTGTTGTGAACTCCAATAAGAAAAAAAAAAAAGAAAGAACACTCGAACTAGTGAACTATGTGAAAAGGTTCTACTGCACGATATCACCACAACAGTGAACTTTAACCGAAAGTTGCATGTACATATGTATCGTAAGGACAATGAAAATGTAAATGGGCATAATGAGCCCTAGGAGGAACTGAGGACTCTACCTTTGCATGCTGGAAGAGACGTATGTTTAAGTAGCCTCCTAGTAAGAAGAATGTTGGACTGGATTTTCTCATATTTTGTTAATATGAAACCTCGTGTGTCATTTATAAGTAAATGACAGATGGGTAGGAGAGGAAATGTGACAGAGAAGAGAGTCGGGGAAACACACGCGCGAGCGCGCGCGCACACACACACACGTATACTTTTGTTTTAAATTGGAGTGGATCAGAGAAGCGAAATTAGATTAGAGCAATTTTGTTTACTGATGGGAAATCTGATCTAGGGCAGGAGTTGTACCCATTTGGAATTGGGTCATTATAAAGACAATGAAAAGTGGTTGAAATAAATTTTATCGGTTAAAATTATCAATAGAACTTAGTAAGCTATGAAGAACTTTGGAATTCACATGATTTTCGTTGAAAGTAGCCAGAACCCGTGATAATCGCGTGCGAAGTAGTAGGGCCAAGGGTTGATTATGACCAGCCAGGTTTATCTATATAAACGCGTAATTATGCTGAAAAAGGTGGTAGTTTTTGGCTCGTCTGTCTTCAAGTGCAGTCGAGCTGAGTGGAGAGATGTCGGAGATTGAAAGTGAGCAGAGATGAATTGAAGGCTTGAAGAAGTACGAAAGTGACGTCAGAGATTGGAACAAAGTGTCTGCTAACATGTATTGTTGATATAAGTACCGCTGCTTCTGATACCATGAAGATTACTACTACTGTTACTACTGCCGAGGCAGAACGCAACTATAAACTTTAAGCCGCACACAGAAATCTTTATCTCTCCATCACAAGAGTCGTATATTGTTCTGAGACGATTCAACAAGTTAATTACAACCCACTCTCTCTCTCTGTCTAGAATCCAGTGTATGAGTTTTTACATCAATTACTTTTCTTTTCTGTAACCTGTTTCTTTTCTATACTATTCCTTTCTGCTTAACAATTTCATCATTGAATAGTTGTTTGTCTGGCTTTCTGCAGATATATATTTATTTTTGGTGCATTTTAAATTTCTTAGCACAGACTCTCCAGCCGTGTCTATATCTTCAGTCAACCGTGAATGAATGAACATCACTTCTTCTTTCTGGATCAAACCAAACACAATGTGAGCAGGATTAAGCCTGTGTACCGGTTGAATGATCTACAGATGCTCAGAGGACCTACGGCAACTCCCTTAAGTTTAGTTAAGACCGAGTAGACACCTCAACCCAGAGAGTAAGTCATCGGAGGTTGAGGGGCTGGGGCGAAAGTGTTAGATTATGATGAAGAAGGAGGTCATTCCACATAGATGGAAGGACAGGCGTTGCAAAAAAACAACATGAGTATTAGCAGCAAAGTAACAGTGTCGAACTGCTAAACAAACCTGCTTAGCATATCTATCACTGATGCTACCTCGCCAGAGAAGGTGCAGGATACACAGGACATCTTTGCACTGTAGCTGGTTTAACATTATTGAATTTCAAAATTTTATTCCTAATTACCGATTGAGCAATGGCCAACAGAGAGACATTGTTACAGAGAGTGGTAGTAATAAACTTGAGTTCATCATCTAGCTTGGTTTTAGAGCAGATCATTAGAGAGTATTAATTAAATTTATTTTACGTTTTATGGGACAAAAAGAGTCCCAATGGGTATACAAACCGGTAAATGTTGGTTTTCGATAAAGAGAATTAAGAAAACCAGAAGAAGTTCTGCTAACAAAAACATCAAGAAAGAGAAGAATTAATTTTTTTTCTCTACATATTGTCCATCTTTTTATTGATAATTATAACTTTATTAACCTCGATTTAGCTCTGTTGATCGAGGTTCAAAACCAGTTAGCTAGCTCATTTTTCATTTTTTCCTTTTAATTATCATCATCATGAGTGGTAATAAAAACAAATTTGGTTTATTTATGGTGGTCATTAAGTTTTGTACCAGCAATAAAATATTTATATATATATATATATATATATATATATATATATATATATATATATATATATATACACACACACACACTTTATCCCTGATATTGGGCACTTTAATCCAAACTTTAAACTATATTTTATCACACACACACACACACACACACACACACACACACACACACATATACATATATATATATATATATATATATATATATATATATATATAGTGGACTTGTATCTTATTTAGTTTAAATATTGTAATTTTGAACACACATGGTCAGAAGATATTTTGGGCAAAATTCAAAGAAGCTTAAAACTCTTAACATACTGTTCCACATGAAACCGCATCATCTCATGTAAGGGAGAAAACTATATCACCATCCACTATAATATAGTTTTCTCCCTTACATTAAAGATTTCCTTTCTTGCTAAGGCATGTGTTTGCACTCTTCTCTAATTTAAAATTTTTTTTAAAATTATCTTTTTATGTTATGGTTTATTTAAATAAATTGAACAGGGACAAAGAACTACACATGCTTACCAATGTATGCCGTAGGAATGAGCTAGAGAGGAAAATGATATCTGTATTGTAAGATTTACCTCCTTTTACCAGTTACTGATTGCCTTTACGATGTCTCTTTTCTCATCTTTCTCTCCTTCTACTTCTCTCACAACTGCTGCTTCTTTTTAACAAAGTTTCCTCTTGCCTAGCATTCCAAAACCAATGCAACAAAGCCAGCAAAAAGCACCATTGAATCACCTTTTATATGGACATTAATTACCCACAATACACTGGTCTTTTTCTATAAAAACTCTCCTCATTTACTCAGTTTCTCTGAAGGTATTAAGGTAAGTGACACTACTTCCTTTAGTCATTTATTCATTATTTATCATGTGATAAATGGCTGCAAATAATTTAGGTGGTAAACGCTCTAGAAACACTGATGAAAAACCTAAGAAGTTCAGAGAAATACTATGTATCTAACTAAAATTGCAAATGTTGCTTCAGTTGGAAATCATGTCAATAGCAGAAGTAGCACAGAAGTCAGGGAAAAAGGAGTTATGTATTTATTTGATAAAACAAAAAATTAAAATTCATAATAGTATTAATATTCTAACAATAACAGCAAAATCACTTGTTAACTAGAGCAAAAAAAAAAATTTATAAATTTTAATACTTCCAAAATAAAACTGCTATCTTTCCTCATAGAGAACCATTTTTGTTTTTGTAGTAGCATACCTATGATAATGGGTATATCCCCATTCACATAAATACAGTAGTAAATATTGTATTTTGGTCTGCAAATGGAGATTCGTCTCCAGCTGTGCTGGTCAAACTCTATGCCTCTGGGCAGAGAGGATCCCCAGATGAGGCTATGCCGAAGGGTAGAATCTCATCTCAGGAAACAGTTACTTGACCCCATTTTATACTGGGTCTATTTTTTGGCCGAGCCTATAGGCATGGATACCCCACATTAAATTCGGCCTTGTGCCATATCTACCTGTGCAGGGTAGTTGGTAGATATACTGTAGTTGGAGATTCATTGGGGAATTTACTTGACTCACTTTTAGCAGTTGACTACTTTATTTATCCACCATTGGCAAATCTTATATGTGTTGTTCTTGTCCTAAGTATTATCATTTATTACCAACCTTCGAGTGATTATTCTATTCAGTATCCTTCCTTAGGTTACAACAGTTTTCTATTAACACAGCTGATGCTTCAGGAAAGCATCTTATTGTGCCTTCTTGGTTACACGTTTTTGTCTGATATGAAGTGGAATGATTATTATGTGGTAGGTCTGCTGCTAGGAAAACTGGTTCAATGTGTCATGCTAGACAATTTTCTCATCAGAATTCATATTGCATGTTTATAAATCTATCATTTGTCCATGTATTGAATATTGTTGTCATATCCTGCTATATATCTTGTGATTCTTGACAAAATCCAAAGAAGGGTCTACAATGTTATTGGTCTTGACTTCACATCTCAACTTCAGTTACTTTCCCACCAGTGCAACATGACATCCTTCAGTCTTTTTTATAAGTGTTTTCATGGCAATTGTTCTAATGGGCTCTCCTTTTTGTACTTTGACTGCATGGATTTAATCTTCTTTGGAAACCTAGTGTCTTCCATGAGCACAACATACCCAGCCTTACATAGTTGGTTCTTCTTGAGCATTGCCTCAATACTTGGCACATTGGCACAATCCAGAACATATGTGTTTGTAACCATGTCCTGCCACTTTATACCCATACGCTACAAGGACACTCTGAAAGAGAGACTAGATGCTTGCAAGTTACCCTTCAACACATGAGAATCATCAGCATCCAACAAGAAACAGTGGCATAGCTCAATCCATGATGGTGTGAACCAATTTGTAAATGACAGGGTGCAAAGGCTGGAAGATAAGAGAGCAACACAGAAACATGGTGCTTCCTCAACCTCCCAAATAGCATGCCACATCCGTGGGAAAATTTATGTTTCAAATTGTGACCTTAGAGCTGACAGTAGGAGAAACATGTCTAAATGAGTCAATACCTTGGCCATGTCTGTGCTAGGTTGGGTCATCATCAATTCTTAATGAACTCTTTATTATTATTATTGTGAATACAATTTCTTAGACACAGTGGGAACAGAGTAAGAAAGAACTGAGCAATACTCAATAAGAACAAGATGAGATACCCCTAGACATGGACAGTGGGACAAGACCAATCAACCCCTGTAGAGCAAATAAATTGTTCAGCTCAAAATTTTCTGAATCACTTGAAGAAGACTGGTGAACTCAATGGCTGAAATATTATGATAGGGAAAACATTAGCTTTAATCCAATCAGCTAAAGTGGACTCAATGGAAACGGATTAAGCAGAAACTGAGCAGTATTAAATAAGAATGGCGAGATATCACTCAGTGTCATTAGAATGCGCTATCTCAGTAGATTAAATAAAGGTATCAGTTTTAAATTCCCTGAAGGTTACATAGATCAAAAGGTACTTGAAAAAGGCTAGAGGAAACAACAGCTCAAATATTGTAATTACAACAACAAAGATCAAGACAATAGTTTGAATGTAAATAATGAAAACTCATCATCCCAGAAATTCAGTCAAAAACTTATTTAATTTAGGTTACTGAACTAAACAAAATTCTAATTTAAATAAGATAGAATTTCTCTATTTTTACAGGAAAGTAATCAAAATCCATTCAAGATCATGTTTGTTCAAAAATACAAAATCTTAGTATTGATTACCTGAAAGTATTATATTTTTACTGGCAGAAGCACTGGTTAGAATAGAGTGGAAGAGATCTAGTTTGTCAAACAATACAAAATAAGCAATATCTGACAGTTACTGTCCCAAAGATCAAATTTCATGTATTATTATGTCAGTAAATATTTTGACAGCACTCAGTTTTTTCCCTGTCAAATGACTCTGTAATCAACACATCAAAATCTCCAGAGGATCAGCCATGCCTGTAGCCACTTCTGTTTATGCCATGTGACTAACAAAATCAGAATAATGACACTGTCTGTCCTACATGAAACAAACATTGTATTGCATTTATACATACTCTTCCTTCAGAGGAAGCTTACTAGCATGTCATTAATATACCATTATAATACCACTTTTTATTAAAGTTACAATTATAACACTTTGACTTATCTACAGGGTGCGATGGATAAACTGTCGTCTAAATTATGCAAAAATGAAGATAACACTCACATCTCATTTTAACAGATATATATATATATATATATATATATACATATATATGTATATATATATATATATATATATATATATATATATATATATATATATATATACACCAAAATTACACAAAAATATCTTGAAATACTAAAGAGTAAATTTATTCAATAAAATCACCATTAGCTTTAACCATGGCTTCCAGACAACTTTGGAATCTCCTGCATCTCTTCTGGATAGTCTCCTTGTTTAAGTTGGTGAATGCTGCCATAATCCTTGACTTTAGTTCATCTTTGGTGTTACAAGTAGTTTTGTTGGTCTTTTGTTCAACTGCACCCCACACATAATAATCAAGGAGGCTGCAGTCTGGAGAGTTAGGTGGCCAGATGTAAGGGGTGATGTGGTTGCAGAAATTGTTTGACAGCTATCACTGGGTTCTCCTGCTTGTGTGGCATGGCACAGAGTCTTGTTGCCAGACATAGTGTCTTCCAGCAGCCACACACTTGGCCCAGGGTAGCACTACCTCCTCAAGGCACTTGATGTAGGCTTCTGTGTTGAGTGTGAGGCCTTGTGGGAAGATTAGCATAATGTTGCCATCCAAACATCTTCATAATCACCATTAGATTCATTCAGCTCTTCCAAATCCTCTGCACTGTCCTCACATTGACACCCAAACATTCTGAAATATTCATATTGGAGCTTCCAGTGTGTATGCCAAGCAATAAAGCATGTGGTTTCCAAATTTCTGACAGAGTGAATTGCATCATGGTGCTCTTTTTCTTAGAGACAGTTCCCAACTGATCCAACTATACAGTTGACAAAATCAAAAACAAACAATGCACATGTGCAAAATTAAAAATATAAAATGGCGACAATTTACCCATCGCACCTTGTACTTGTGTAAGTACATTTCAGAATGATATTTTCAAACATCTTCAAAGATTACATATGAAAAATTCTTAGCCTGAACAACTTCCTAAAATCTAAACAAATAATCAAACATCAGATTTATTTTGTGGAATTACTTTTTTTAATAGGGTTGAGAAATTTTCAGCACCTTTTACATATAATAATAATGGAACATTCAGGCCATTATTGTGCCAGTTATCATTGGGGCGTTGGTGTCTATACCATCAAACCTAAAGATCTACATTAAGAAAATTGGAATAAAGCTGAGTATTCCATCACACCAGAAGTTTGCGTTGCTTGGCTCTGCAAATATTCTATATAAGATAGGTGCTATCTGTTTGAGGTTACATGACTTGATGGAGAACACCTATAATGCAAGATATCTGGTTGAAAATGTAAAACTGTGAAGAAGAAAAAGAAAGAGATAGAAGAAAAAAAGAAACAGCTGGTCTACCAGTATTAATTCTTGACTAACTGACAATTCTATTTATTAACTTTATATTTCTGATTTCAAATGACTTGCAGTGCTTTTAAAAATCATTATCAATGTTTTATAACATCATATACGTGGTATAGTAATTTAATTTCTGGAATAACACTGTCAAAATTTAAAAGTAAATTCACATGCATATGTTGCTGTGCTTGTCTTAATATTTAAAAAAGAGTCGTCTGTCAAAATTTCTGTTGCACTCGAAGAAATTTGTAAACACTTAACAATTTTTAGATTTGAGAATTTGTTTTTTTATTTTGTTTTTTTTTTGCTAAAAACCAATATGGACAATTTTCTAACAATTTTACATCTAAACACATAACTTTTTTCAATTCTTAAGCCAGCTGAATGGGACTTTAAAGTTTGGGAATGGTGTGCTTGTATTGTTTAGAAAGACAAAGATTGTTTTTTTTATATTATTATGTTTTTTTAACACCTGTTCTGGCCCCCCATTACTGGCATTTTATTTTGTGTGCTGTGTGTAGTGATGAAGAAGAAAACCAAGTCTTACCTCAAAAAAGAATGTGTTCACTTTGCTATCTGTCAAAATAGAAAATCAGAATCAAGATCAGGTCAACTATAGTAGGATTTGAAATATGGTAATTGTTAGTACTTCCCTACCAGTTTTGACCAATCACAACATTTCTTACACCAATAAAAGAATGCTACTTTGAGCCACAGGCAGGATTAATAATTTGATATATGTTTTAAATGCTGTCAAATTTTATCTTTCTCCATAAACTATAAGTTATTTAAATTTTACTTTCAATTGGTATCTGTTTGGTTGGGATATCTTACTTTATTAATAATTTTCATTACAAAGAGGTTTTGATTTTGTCTGAAACTGATTAATAAGCAATCTTTTGAAATTTGGGTCCATGCTGTTATTATAGCACCCCACATTTCTTCTTGATTGGCTGCACATCCAGGATTTGAATTTCCCTTACCACCACATCCCAAAGGTACTTAATGGGATTGAGATTCAATGAGTATGGAGGAGATTTTATTATAGAAAACACATTACCATGTTCCATGAACCAATTTGCCACTGTTTTTGATTTGTGACATTGTGCATTGTCCCAATTAAAAATAATTCTTTATCATTTCTTTGGAAGGAGTTTAATCAAAGAAATAATAACTGACTGTGAAACAGTTTTCATTCTCAACATTCATTAAGCATAGCTTAGTTCATCATTAAAAAAAATAGATTTAACTTGGGCTTGAACACTGAATGATCTCAGTAGAAAATAGGCAACTACTCCATCCGTAATGCAGGCCAATGTTGGTTCTCATTCTTCTTCCAAATGAATGTAGCACTGTAGTCTTATATTTGTTCATTTATTTAATGCCTTTCAGTAATTGATCTTATTCTGACTTCTTGAATTTGCCATGTTTTTTTTTAAATTTCTTAACAGACCAGATAAAATATCATTGTCTCCAGACACTAAAAATAGCACAACATTCTACCTTCTATCCTTTCATTTTATTAATTTCTATATCAAAATTAAACTTGTTTTTAAGGACCAAATAACAAACTTTTGATTGGTCAATACAATGTTATATGGCTAGGAGGCAATGTCTGTATATATTTATCTACCGTTAGGCTTTGAACATCTTCCAAGATTTCATTCCTGGCAATATTTTTCATTTTTTTCCACTGAGTGAAATTATTTGAATGTTGAATTCCTTTGTCCAAATCCTGACCTTTGACATGTAATTATATATGACAATATATTAATCACCTGTGGGGACGATATCAAACATTTGTAAATTGACACATTGTCACCAATTACTGATATTTGTATAAGGTTGCAGAATTTCCTACTATTCTCTATCAAAGGTGATTTTCTCTCTTCTCAAAATGCTTTTTTTCTTGAACTAGCACTTATATATACAATAAAAATTACCATGTCCTCATGGACAAACTTTATTTTATAACCAGTCAATTTTAACTTCTCCAGGCCTCCTTTGATTATATAAACCAACAGCCTGACATATAGCCATTTATTGAATTTTGATCTGAAATTTTCACTGTATAATGTCCATTCTATGTGATTAATATTCACTACTGAATTAAGTGCATTAAAAAACAATGCTGAGAAACAAATGTTTGTGAGTAAAAAGTTTGTGAGTTTATTCCATCATTAGATTGCAGATTTATATATTTTCCTAATATATATATATATATATATATATATGTGTGTGTGTGTGTGTTTGAGAGAGAGAGAGAGAGAGAGAGAGAGTATGTGAGTGTGTGCATAGGGATCAACACTGTATGGTGACTGGCAGTTTCACACTTAAGTGCAATTTTAAGACCACATTGTTTATGCATTTATATCTTATATTAGCAAATATATATAAATATAGCAAGTTTTAACAGAGTCAGAAATATATATATATATATATATATATATATATATATATATATATATATGTATGTATGTATGTATGTATGTATATAATAAAAAACTCTACATATTCAGTTAAACAAAAAAACACACACTTAATAATGGCTAATAGATTAGCCAAAAGCTCTAGAGATCGTTTGAACAATTTTTACACATTATGTCTAGAAAAGAAATCACCTCACAAATGCAAGAAAAATTGAATAAAAAGCATGTCTTGTCAGTCATCTTCAATGAAAGAGAATTTGCTGCCCAAATACAAATGCATGTATTAGTTAAAATTTGTTATATATATATATATGCAAAGAATGCCTAATATCAGAGATACAGTCTGTGTGTGTGTATTTAAAAATAATATATAAAGAGAGAGATAGGGGGAAATAAATATTCATTACATATAAAAATCAGTTTATTACATTATTTATCTATACATATAATAAGGATTTACCTCAAAATTTCATCACATATTGGTTTCATGTTTACAGTAGTAAATATGAGCAAAAGGTTGAACAATTACATTTATATAAAACTAGAAATAACCATGGAAATTTATTTTGAAAACTAAAATTGCTGAAGTGTATAAAAAACACTGAAATCATAGTTTGTACTAAAGGAGCAAACTCAGGTTTGAACATCTTTGAAAATTGTATTCTTTGTGGTACACTTGTCACTTCTACCTTGAAAATCTTTTTCTTTTATCTTTTATGTCAAGAAATGATGCACATGTTTGAAATAGACACCACACCTTTATATTTTTAAACAAAAGCTATTGGCTTATTCACTAAAAAAAACATATATATAAAATGCAAGTGAGGCTTAAGTTAAACAGTGTTTTGTGCATTACATGTGGAATTTTCAGGTCTCCCTGTTTTAACTGCCAAACAAAATTTTTTTTACTGTAACAAAATCCAGATGGTAAGTATGAAGGGAGAAGAGAGAGGCTTAAGCAAAAGGCAGTTTAACAAAAATGCTTTGCCAAAAGAAAAAAAAAGATGGTTAAAAAATTAGACTTCAGAAATGCCTAAATATGAAACAAGTCAGGGAAGTTTTTTTAAATATTTTTTTAGATTCTAAAAACCTGTTTCCTTTGAGCAAAATGGCTGTGAATTCAACTCAGCTCAAAGTTAAATAGACATTTGGAAGTTGTTCTCACTGATAAAGATTGTAGATATTTAGTAAGGTTTGCTTAGTCTGGCACAAGGTTACAAATATAAGGTGTCCAGTGAAAGTTGAACTCAATATTGGGAGATGACCTTGCTAGCTACCATATTAGAATGTGTTACCCAAATAGTAGAACGTATAATATCCAAATAAATAATCTTAAGCACAGCCACTAGAACAAAGGGAAAATAATCAGAGCAAAATGTTATTAATTGTTCTCCAAAAGGCAGAATGATTTAACTGAAATTCTCTAGATAGATTTATTTACCAACCTCAAAATCAAAATTTGATAATGTTTGCCTATTATGATAATAAGTTTGATGCAATTATTATTTCAACTGCAGTGATTATTAAATGTAGTGTTTCTATTATCTTAATTTCAAATTAAGAAATTCAAAATAACATAGTCAGGGCTAACTCAAGGTACTAGCAACACAGGCATTTCCCCGTGGTGCCATCAAGGCTGAGGGTGTCATCATGCTACCATGTCATGCGTTTGGGATCTTCCAAAATCAAAGCTTATAAAAGCATACTTGTGGTCATCCATGACTCCAGACAGATTAAATTATTTGGCTATGTTGTCATTTGAAAATTATCTTGTAAAGAAGATAGGTGTAGAAAGTGTCATGAAAAGATTTGCAGATCTAAAGACTAGAAAAAATGTTTCAGGTAGGATAATGAATGTTTTTTTTTAGCTTGTATTAAGTTGTATATTGTAATAAACTCGTTATTGTATATTTTCAGTTTTTCTCCTTATGAAAATTTTTAAAATTATACTTGTAAGGGCACTGAAGTTCAGCTTGCCCTGGGTGCCAGCAACCCTAGGCCATCACTGGCTATACTAGAAATACATGTGAAAATTTGATGCTTTTCTTATTTGAATTTTCTGATGAATAAATTCTTAAATTAATGTTTAAATAAGCTCAAGGTAAGTTCTGTGATAATAAAATATCCATAGAAATTCCTCTATGGTATCATTAAATATTTGCACCTAACTTTAATGAAATATTGCAATAACAATCCTAAATAACAGAGTACAAATGAAAAGATTTGAAATTGACAAGTTTTTCTATTTCACTGAAATAGATGTTAAACACATCTTTCATTTTCATTTTCTCACTGAAACCAGGTAGCATCTCTGATATGTCTTTTCTGTCTTTCCACAATATCAAAATGGAATAGTCTGTTATTTATGAAGTACTGGCAACATGTAATGGCTGTGCTAACTAAGGGAGAGACAAGCAGAATTATAATAAGATTGTCAGATTTGAATGATTGCAACTTCATAGCCTACCCAATAAGGCAGCTGTCACATTAAAACATACACAATAAAATAAAGGATTCTAGTTTAAGTAAAAAAACAAAAACAAAAAAAACAAATGATATTTAGATGAAAGAAATATTAGTGAAAAATTAAAAATCATTGAAAATGCCGTGGCAATGAAATTCATGATAACAGCAGCAGGTAGTTTATTCACCTCCGGGAATATGAAATGGATAACTTAAAGTGAACAATTTTATACTTCACGGGTATGAAACATCAGCAAAAACTCACACTTTGCTAGTCACATGAGTTCACCCCAAACACAATGGCTAAATGATAATACATGTATATAAGTTAAGAGGACCTTTCCAGCTCTGACCTTCAGTACTTAGTTAAGTACATTTCATTATACTATGAAACTGCATTAGGTTAGTTAGAGTGATTACTCCAAAAACAATGTCTGTAAGTACATTCAGTCTTATACTATCTTTTACGCATTGTTTTTTTTTTTGTTTGTTGGTTGTATTCAATAAATGTTTTCTTCATATAAATCTGTGGTTAAGTTTAAATCACATTTTTTTAAATCACAATTTTTTGTAATTCTTTGTTGGATCTACTTGTTAGGATGTTGAGTCTAGCTATATGGTGGGGGGAAGGTTTCAAGAGTTTTCTTTTTGTATTCCAAATAAAAACAGTAATAAAGCAAGTCAGTTTTGTGGCTTGGCAAGTTGAGCCTTTCACCACAAAACAAGATTACTTTGTGCTTTATTCACATGTATTACTTTTGACTCTGCCTCCTCGACTGCAGTAGCCTTATCCTGAATTTCAAACATGGTGATTTTGACTGTTGCTATAGGTGGGCATAATAACACAACAATGGGATTCAAATATGACATCTGTTCAGCTAAATGCAGTCACCTACAATTGTAGGACAAAATTTTTCTTTAGGAATAAATCATCTTTAGAGTGCTAATGGTTAATACAAGAAACAAAACATTGCAAGAAAGTTTTGATCTCCAGATAAATCTATTGGTTAAATTTCCTTGAAAATCAGTATTTGAAATCCTTCCCATACTTCCCACTGACATGTTCAAAACCAAGATTTCAAATACTGATTTTCTCCTCACTTGGAAGATGCATATAATATAATTTCCCTGCTCTGTATTTTTACACCTTCAAATTGGCCATGGCCTGTTTTTTTTTTTTGGTCACTCATTAAAAGACCCAAGAGACAGTACAGGGTTACTGAGTGAGATTGTTGTAAGGAAGTAGGAAAGAGAAAGTAAGAATTTCATATTATGAGGATATGTAGAATCAATATTGGTTGACTCTGGACTTGAAGTCAAGATTCCAGTGGTCAGAGATTCATCCTCTTAGGAGTATGTTCCACAAATTAACATTTTTGGGAAGAAGCTTTCTGTGTGAATCTTACTCTTTACCAAAGGAACACAAAGGGAATGGGAATGATTTGCTACCATAAACATGGCATGGCAGGTCTGAGCTGGTGGGGCTAACTCAATATAACATTTGTCATATTTAAAAGGGGTAGAGTGAGAGGCTAGCAACACTTTTGAACTGTCAAGGTTGAACAGTAAAGACTGGGCAGTACCAGCTCAGATATTACTGACTCTTCTTTTATTAGAGCATAACAGCAGGAGTTAGGTATTTTCTGGACTGATACAAGGAACTGACCATTCTTCCAGCATCTTTGGTGATGGTACAAATATATGTGATCTAGAATTAGCTTTAGATCCAATAGGCATTCCAGGCAAAGAGCCTCATTGAAGGTATGACCACTCATCAGGTTTGGAGCAAATTTATGGTTTGCTCAGCAGTGATCAAGGGTAAACTTAACATAAAAACATTAACAAAGAATTTACAAGACTAATAATTTCATAGATACACATCAAATTTGAAGGAGATTCTCTAGGTTTCCCCCAGACTACTAAAAACATTGAAATAGAAGACTAATGAAGTTATATGAGCTACTTGCGAATATTTGCATATATAAGTTGTCACTGAGTTAAAAACACTTGCAAGAAACTTGTTCTACTCAGTGGAATGTTATTCATATAAATAACCTTAATAAATATGTAGTGTTTAGATATACAGTATTTAGTGATGATTATAGACAGTTTAATCTATCTTATCATTTATAAGTGTTTAACACTATCAAAAACTTATGTAAATGAGACAATGACATTCTTGAAAAGATCTGCCCACAACAGAAAACTTGATTAATTTTCAAAAACAAACATAAGCTATAACAAATGCAAGCATATTGCTAGAGAAAAAAAAGATTGCTGTTTAATATAAGAAGGCATCTTATTACATGAGAAGCCATCTTATTATATTAGAAGCCATCTTATTAGGTTGGCCAGAAAGTCCTGACTCACTTAGGAAGCAAAAAGAACACAATAAAATTTTATGGAGCAACACCAACATTTATTCTTCAAAATAAAGTCCATCATTCTCGACGATCTGTTGCTAGCAATAAGCCAGCACCCAAATTTATCCCAGATACCAGTCTGCTAGCTTTGAATAAAAAAAACTGTAAACAAGCTTCCTTCACTTCATCAAAAGTGTTGAATTGCTGGTTGTGGAGGAAATCTGCCATTGAGCAGAAGAGGCTGTAGTCACTCAGAGCAGCATTGGGACTGAATGGTAGATGTGGAAGAATCTCAATACCGTCCATCTATTTAAGCTTCTCTTTAGTCAACCTGGCGGTGTGTGGCCTCGCATTGTTTTGCTAAAACAAAGGTTCGATCTCAATTGACCAAAGCAGGATACTCTTTCTTTAGTTCATTGTACATGTGGACTAGCAGCTGGCAATACAGTTTAGAGTTGCTGGCGTGACTGTATGGAACAAGCTCGAAATGCAGTATTCCTTGGAAATTTCACTAGACAGAAATCAAGATTTGTTGTTTTCTTTCTGCTTCCTAAGTGAGTCAGGACTTTCTGACCAAGCAAGTATATTATATTTTAGGGAACAGAAATGAGGTTTGAGGGTAAGATACTGAGAATACCTATGGTCTGAACATGTGAGTAATGAGTAATCTTTACAGAATATGGAAACAAATAGGAGACTTTTACTTAGAGCCAGAAAAAGGTAATTGAAATTTCTAGGACACATAATGAGAAAAGAGGGCTTAGAGAACTTAACACTCACAGAACATATTAAAGACAGGTGGGGCTGAGGAAAGCAGCAAGTAACCTACCTAACGAGCTTGCGTAAATGGATGGCAGAACAGGGATTGAGAGGGATACTGAAAAGACAAAACTTGCTAAGAGCTAGGAGGTTGTGGAAAGCCATGATCGCCCACGTCTTGAAAGGTGTGCGTGTGTGTGTGTGTGTGTGTGTGTGTGTGGATTTGTACATTAATTTCTGGGGTGAAGAGTTACAGTTATTTAAATCATTTGGACAAATTCTGGCACAATTGCTAAAAAATTTCACTCCAACAAAAAAGTGCGCGCTCTTTTTTCCCACTCTATCTAAAAGTTGTAATCTTGCATCAACAAATTCTCAACTGTATTTTCACCTAATCCACAGTTTATAGTACACAACTAACCACAAATATCAGCTTTAAAAATTATTTCTTTACTCATATGTGTGATATACTGGAAGACCTAAGTAGATTCATTTTCATAGCACTACCTAAGAATCCAAACGAATCATATAACAAAATTTATCCGAATTCTGACGAATAGAGCGCTGCATTTACTCGTTCTCCACACTAGGACGAGATGTGACACGTCTTTTTAAAGTGGGGAACCGAGCGCGTACACCAGGGCAAGGGACAAAAATTGCCCACAGGCACCGCAACCGTCGGGGATGATGATGATGATGATACATAGAAAAACAATGCATAACCTGCCTAAGAAGTTGAGTAAATGGATGACGGAACAAGGTTTAAGAAGTAATAAAAAGACAAAATTTATTAAGAGCTACAAAGGACAGGGAATAGAGGAGAGCCATGACCGCCAACGTCCTGAAGAGACATGGAGAAGTGCTGCTGAAAAGTAAATAGAATATTGTGGTGGTAAAAACTTTAATTTAGATAAACAATCTTTTCATGGATGAAAAAAAAATCCCCCAAATAATTACTAATTTTATCAAAAAAGAATATTGAAATATTTTCATTTGAATATTGAGTTTAAATATCCGTGGATGTCATATTTCACAATAATTTTGGTAATTCACTGAGCCAATGTAACATGTTCTTTTCATTTCTGAATAATCAATGAAAATGATTTTTTGAGACACTTACTGTGCGTACTTTTTTTTTAAAGAATATATAACAAAAACGTGTACAGTCTGTAAAAACTATTTTTTAAGAGTTGCAAGTCAAATAATGTTCCTTCCGAGATTGAAAAGTAAATCATTTGGGTGATATTGTAGCGGGCTTCGCCAATCATGTTGCGGGTCCCGCCACAATTATTTTACTTTGATTAGGAAAGGCGTCATTAAGGACATGCAAAGAGGCTGGAGGTCACTATCCAATTCGGCGGTCACAATGCAATTTATATATGACGTAAAATAGCACATGGTATAAAATACAAGACAGAATGTAATGATTCCAAAACATAATTGAATTTATTAGTGTCTGATGTGCATGCAAATAAGCTGAAGGTTTGATAGAGTTATGTCTCTTAGATTTGGAAATATTTGTACCGGAGCTCATAAAGGTTGGAGTAATTATTAAACTGTAGTTATGAAGAATGAATTCCTGTTGCATGTTAGGAATTGTGTATTGTACAAGTTGGTAAGAAGTTCAGAAGAGTTAAGAGTTCGTACTTGCGTGAATGTTGCAATGTTCTTTAATGTCTGACTGCATGGTCAAGACGGGAGTTCTTGAAGGTTACATTTTGGCATCAAGGAATGAGACGCAAGAGTAACGAAGTGACGGAGAAAGAGAGAGAGAAAAGAGACAGAGAACTACTCGTGTTTTGTTTATATAAGATGGTGTATCAGGTGACCGGCTCAACCTTAGTATGCGGGAAAACAGATTTGTCGCGTGCAGGCAATTTGATTGGTCGGAATTGACCAATCAGCGAGCTAGTTTTGAGGAGATTAACCAATGAATGCTTGTCGAACGATTTCTATGTATGATGGTGGTGGTAATCATCACAATATGGAATAAAAAACCGTTGTCGATTCATTTTTCTTTTAATCATCTCACCCCAAGCAAAGCGGTAATGTCACTAGTACGCAGGGGTTTACAGGGAATGAAATTAAAAGAGAAGACTGAATAGGGAGGATTGAGGAAAGGACAAAAAAATGCATAGTAATGAAGAAGACAGACGATGGCGATTGATTTTGCATTTAAATTTTTGAAGATTGTAGTTATCAGGGAAGCAAGGAAACGGAAGGGAGTTCCACGGGTGGGAAGTGCGAGAAAAGAAACTGTTGGAATAGAAGTGGCGGTTGAATTTAATTATTTTTAATTGGGACCTATTTACCCATCTAGTAACACGCTTAAATTAATATAATCGAGGCACCATAAAAAAAGCTCGTCAGAGTAGTTGCCATGAAAATATTTGTAGAAAAGAGAGAGGGAAATCACGTCACATCGGGGAGATAGTGAATGATGTCAAGATGACTAGTCAAGATCGATTACATTACAGATCCTTCTTCGGATTTTGTCAAGAATCTAGAGATGTTCAGCAGGCGCACTAGAACAGAGATTGCGGCAGTATTCAATGCACGGACGAATGGTAGATTTGTAAATATGCAAGATGGATTCTGACGAGAAAAAAAATTCTGGCACGAAACAGTAACGCAACTTTGCTTTCTTTTTAATAGGAAACTGTTTAAGTCTATTACTCTTATTGCAGACTGGTGAATGCATTTTTAGTTATCAGAAGGATTTATGATGTCGGTGTTCTTAAATATTCATCTACAACAAATTAAAAGGTAAAAGGAACATTGAAAACATGCAAGAAAATTCAGAGTGAAAACAAACATAATCAAAAGTGCAACAATAACATTGATTTATATACAATTGACATATACAATTGGGTTGAATATTTTGGGATAAATGAGGTTGGTTGAATTAGATTGTGTAGAGTATTTTTGTGAAGTTTCAGCGTGTGTGAAGCTGTTATTAATATTTGTTCGTAAAATGAAACTAAGTATTTGGTTATGTACAAAAAATGTCCTTTGTGCGAGTTCAATCAATAGTGTGTGTGCGTAAGTTTGTTTAAGTTATTGTCCAAAATTGGTAGGAGTTGTGTACCTTTAGTTGTTTGGATGTTTGATTGATTGTTTACGAATACGTATTTAGTAGTGAGTAAATATCACTTTTTAAATATTGTAAGTAATTGCTAGAAATTGTTCCTGGGAGAGCGTGGTTGTTGTTTGCTGAGTCAGAGAAGTTTGCGCGGTAAAAGTGTAGTTGGTCAAGGTTTTGACTTGCGTGGATTAGTTTGGCATCTCTCCAGGGGTCAAATTCTGACTGCCTGAGTCGAGTCAGATTCTTCTATTTATAGAGTTTTGGTTAAGAAAATAGGCTCCAGAGCGCTGGGCGCGAAAAGACATTTTCGCGTGAACTTGTTACAGTTCTAAGGGTCTGAGCCAATGAGAAGTCTCGCTTGCTGAAACTAGAGTGTTGATTGGTTGATAGGTGATTTTTGGTGTGAAGTGGATTATACCGGAGGGGTGAGAGGCTAGTATGGATGATTCCATCACTCTCTATCCTAACATAAACTTAACACTTTCTGGATAGATTTGACACTGTTTATTTTTTGTTTTAATACCAATTGTGTGTTTTCTGGCGCAGTTAACGTCGAATAATTACATCTTTCCAGACTAATTAATTTATGGAATATTCAATACAGTTTAAAATGCTCTAGTTGAATTTTATGTAAAACAAATTAAATTTTTACTATTCAAAATTAAGCTCCTTAAAAAAAAATTAAAAGTAAAATTTACAGTTTTAAAATAAAATGTGGCTTATTCCTACAAAAACAAAAATCGCTGCCATGTCTCTCTAACTTCTTTATGTGCTGTGTGCCCACAAATTCCTGTCCTTTGTAGCTTTTAATAAACTTTGTCTTATTTCTCCTAAACTCTGTTCCGCCATCCATTTAAACAAGCTCAGAAATAGCGACAAAGAAAGCATGCATTCTTTGCTCTCAGTAACCCCTAGTCATTGAGGGTATTAGTGGGTTAAACTTATTAAAGAGACTTTTCATTTCTGAAGAGTCTTTTAATCCTTCAATGGTGGCAAATCTAGCAATGGAATAATGACTAGATCTGAAGTTGGGAAATACTTGGCTTCGCTTTGAAAGAACCGAGTCTTCGTTACCCGACTTCCTGCCACAATTATTTTTTAAGGTTTGGCAATTATTTATTATTGACTTCCTATCAAATAAAAGTTTTTTTTCTCACCCCTCATCTAGCCAATTCAAGCTTTTGAACAATGGCTTATAGAATTTCAGCTTTATTTTTGTTTAGTCATTAATTGTTCTATAGTCGGAATAAGAAATTCAGCATAACCGTGTTTGTTACACTGGAGGATGTTAAACGCATTTAGGCAAATGGCTTCATAATATCCAAGTATTCGGATATGAAGAGAATTTCTTTAAACTTCTCAAATTCAAATATGTTCATTAGCGAGTTTAAATTGTCTTTACTTTATTTCAAAAACTTATGGAAACTCTCAAGTTGCCCATAAAACTGTTCTACTATGTTATAACTGTGACAAAGAGAAATTCCCTGCATTTCTTCCATTAATTCATTTGTCATCTGTGTGGATCGCCGCTGCTTATTCCACACATCTTGGTATTTGGCTAATGTGGACAGAGCGTCTTTTGTAAATAGCATTTCACAAACTGCCTCTGTATTTTTGGTGGAAATAAAATTAAGTGTGTGTCCCCTACAGCCACAGTGAGGAGGAAGATAGTAAACCTTTTCAGAGTCAAACCTCTTATATCCCCTGCACTTTTCATGGTGATTGGGTCATTATAGTCTTCAAGGTCTTACTCAGAAACCTCAGTAGCAGCAAATTCCTTGAAAACCTTCGCTAAGTCGCTGCTATTGTCCGCCATGACGCCTACATACTTGTGGATGCAGTAGTCCTTTAGTTTATTTTCAATGATTTTCGCTAGAACATCATATGTAAGTACCTCCAAAAATTCACTAAAAAAATTAGCATACATGATGAAAAATAAAAACATAGTTTTATCAAAGTCTTTGTTATTTTTAAGAGGAAAGACCAAAGGATTTTTTATTATTAAATTATATTTTTTTGATACTTTATAGATCCTTCAAAATTTTTTGTTAATGTTTAATTAATCTTATAGATCCTTTATAGAACATTCAAAATTATTTGTTAATTCTTTTCTTGTGACAGTGGGTGGCCATAAATTAGTATAGAATATTTTAGCGTTTTTTTTTTTTCGGTGAAAAACACAATGATTTGGAAATTCAAATAACCGTCGAATTTTAATGAAATTTTTAGAACTTATTCACAAATTAATGAAATTATTTTAGAAACTTTTTTTTTTTTTTTTTTAGAAAATCTTGGTAAAAAAATATTCTACATCTGTTACTCCCAACTTCATTTTATGAAATTGAGAAATTCATTTTTGTACAGCTTTTTGTATTTCCCTATCGTGTTAATAATGAATGAATAAGAACGATATAACAATGAAGTAAAAAAAACAAAACAAAAAACAATTGGCTTGAACAATGCGGAATCTTTATCTCTAAACGGATATATTTGCTTAATGTTATTTAGGAGGTAGAAGGTAGTGTTTATGGTAAGTGTTAGTAAGAGGTAATGACAATCTCCGGTCTTTTAATGAATTTTATTTTATTTTATTTTTGAATTATACCAAAGACCTTTTAAATTTATTATTGTCATATTATATATCTTGCTGGGACTTTTATTACCCTTCCTCTTGTGGTATTTTCTGATTTAGTTGGTATAATTTATTTTTTTATTAAGTTTTCTTGTTTATTTGTTTTTTCTAACTATATTTTTACTTTTTATAGTCAAACTGCGTTTTTGGTGCATTGTTCTTTTGTTCTTTTTTTTTTTAAGATGTCTTCCGTTGCGCTTTATGTGTGTACCTTCTTCAGTAGCTACTAAATATGAATGAGGTTCGTCTCTAGCTTTTTGATTATTTTTCTTTTTCTTTTCCAATATTCCTGGAATTTTGTGCGTACATTATCATTTGGTTTTAGCGTTTTGTAGTTCTCCATATCTGTATTTTTGTTTGCTTGCGGAATGTATATAATTTTACTACTAACTAACTACTATGTTTATTAGGAAGATTTGTGCGTAAAGACTTCTTCATTAGTTGTTCTACTGGTGAAGATCGATTGTTCTATAAAGGAGTTGTTCTTAAAGCTAGCATAGCTAAGTGGGAGTCTTGCTGACTTACAAATGCTTTCTTAAGTGTCTTTTTGATTGTCTGTATGTTCCTTTCTGCTAATGAATCCATTTGACTGCGGAAAGTTTGGACTTGTCCCATTCTTTTTTTTTTTTAATTTAAAAATTTAAAAAAATCTGCCGACTTGTATTCTGGACCGTTGTCACTGATGATGACAATTTGAGGAATGCCAAATCTGGCGAAAGTATTCTTCATCTTTTTGATTACTGTGGTTGACTCACAGTTTTTTTAGTTGATTTATATCTAAATAACTTCTTGTTTAGTATATAATTACAATTGTTATAGATATGAAATTTTATTATAGATATGAAAGATCTCTGTTGCTACTTTGGTTCACGGGATTATCGGGATATCATGGTTAATCGATGGTTCAGCTGCTTGCTGGTATCGATGGTCTATGCCGTGTGTGCATGTGCCTCTTACCATTTCCTTGATTTGGCTGTTTATATTTCTTGACCAATATATCACCTCCTTTGCTCGTGCTGTACATTTTTTACATTCCTAAGTGTCCAGTGTGGATCTTTTGTAATGCTTTCTTTCGTAAAGAGCGAGGAACTATCATTCTTGTACCTTTCAATATTATCTCTTTTGTAACTGATATTTCATCACGAATAGGTATATATGGTGAAATTGAGTTGGGCACGCCATTCTGTTGTTGCGTATTATGAGAAATAAGAGATATGATTATCTGCTCTTGGCAGTTTAAGGTTAGCCAATCAGCTTAAAGTCGCTGATTGGCGCGCTTTTCTACCTCTTTTTTTGAAGAACACTTACAAAACCAGTCAGCGCCACACTGTTATCACCACAGCGTCTGCATCCACCACGTGGGAAACCTTATATGGGGCGAACTTCAATCCCCCATATTTTGCAAACTTAATGCAAATTTACTTTAATATTGCAGACTTATTGTGATTTAAAGTCAGATTATGGCAGACTTAACCAAGATTTTGCAACTTTACCTTATTTGACAAATTAAATGAATGATGCTCAGATTACGAACATTTTACATAAAAACTGTAATTCAAATTTTTACAACTTATTTGATATTTGCATATTTAATACAAATTAAATATAGTTTGTGATCTTCTAACTCACCTTGAAATTTGTTTTCAACTACATTTTACAATCTAAAAATTGTAATTTAACTTTTTACAACTCTGTTGTTACCTGTTGCATTTGAATCATTAATTGAAGAAAAAAAGAATTTACCAGACAAGAAATTGTTTACACCTATACAAAAATTCCAGGAAATACAATTAAAAAAAAGGAATTGAGTGTCCCACTACGAAAAAAAAAAGACAAATCTATTCATTGTTTTAATATTATGTTGTATTAATATTGTTTGAATTGTAATTAAATAAGTGATTGTTACGTGATTTAAAAAAATGGGAAGCAGCTATAGAGAAGTAAAGGGTGTTTAAAACTATTAAAAATTAAGAGTGCTGCTAAAATAAATATAAATATTAAGCTAGAAACTTTAGAAATGAGAAAATTTAATTTAAGATGTATTTTTGAACAGTAAATCTGCGATTGGGAAGCTTCTTTCTAAGATTTCAGAAACAAATGATAATATTACTGAACGTCGCATGGATGCAGAAATAAATATTGAGCAGATAGGATTAATGGCAGAATTAAGAGACGGTAGCACATATGAGGGTGATGTTAACACTCGATTAGCAGTCCTGAAAAAAGAATTTAATTCCAGTGACAATACGCCATTCGAAAATGCTAAGTAGCAGCAAAAATGTGAATATCTTTAACGGACAGTTTATGCCGTTACCGAAATTACAGTGTAAAACATTTAGCGGCATTAATATCACGAAGTTTGAATACAAATTTTTTTATTTTTTGGTTCAATCTCAGAATTGTGTGCACAGTGTGCAGCCTGATAGAGCTAGGCTAGCCATTTAAAAAAAGTTGTTTAACAAGCTATAGTCTGCAGTTAGTGTCCCATTTAACTTTAGAAGACAAAACTTTAACGTTGCAATAGAATTAACCAAATAATTTTTAGATGTACCATATATAGTTAATGAGATATTTAAACAGATATTAACAACTCAACCTAAATACGATGCTGAATTTGTGAATGTAAAACCATATTTAGCAGAGGTTCGTACCAAATTGTACGAATTTAAAACTTCCCATGGGTTGGACTTTTAAAACACCAGGTTTGAAACTGGTCAGCCATATTGTTTTTGAGCGGTTTCCTCATAACTTTAGGCGCGAAGTAATACATCGGGCGGAAACTGGGGCAAAGTGCCGCCCGGGCCCGTATTCATAATGGAACACTGCCATTTTTATTTTTTTTTGAGGAAAAATATAAGTGAAATACACTTAATGGCGTTGATTAGTACTTGAAAAACAACAAATTCAAAAATTAGCTGGACAAGCGTTATCATATTTTGACCTTTCGAGCTTTTGTAAAAGCAAAGATACTAATAATTGGTCAAAGTCTATCTTTTCTGCAGTTTCACGTTCAATTGAAATGAGGGACAAATTGGATAATCGATCTTGCGACATACTCGATCTCAAGTGACTTTTAATGAGCTTCAGTTTTGAGAAGCTTCTCTCTGCAGTAGCAACGGAAACTGTGAGCGTCAAAAACAGCCGTAGAACAATCACAATATTTGGAACTGTTTCTTGAACTTGCCATTGATAAATCCATCTCAGTCATTCGATAGCCGATGATTTTGTCATCATGGTCATGTTATGTTCCACTTTGGAAGCTGCTGCTAAAAAAACCCGAAGTCGGAGAACTTCCAGAGGCAGCCTAGATACGTCAGCACCGTATTCGCTAAATTTTCGCTCCAATATCTTCTAGGATTGCTTGCGATGATAATGCAATGAAGACAGTTTGCAGATAAGACAAGGAGTCAGATTGTGCTTCCAGTTAATTTACAACTTTATCATGACATTCGTAAAGATTTCTCTTTACTTCCTACACAAGTGTTTGACATAAATCATCTTTCTTTTCCCCACGTAGATTTCACTTTCTTCCAATCCGCTTTTCAACTTGAATTTCCATTTCCTTTGAACTTTGTTTTACTTTGATTAACCGAATCAAACACCAGCCTGTCGGTTAAAGAAATTTTTGGTCGCATCTATGTGGGTAACACATACGTCCAAACCAATACCAGGTTGTTGAAGTTTCTTTTGGATGAGATTTATTTGTCCCAGAATTTCTTCCCAGTAAAACAAATGTGACAAAAAGGAGAGAAGTTTTCAACTGAAATCAAAATCATTTGAGCATCCCCTCTCATTTGAAGATGTTCTGAAGTTGAAGTTAATGAGTCGAGTGTCTGAATCACTCCTTGAAATCCGGTTTTCACTGTACGAATAACTTCGTAACGTGCACTCCAACGGGTGGTTACCAAACGCTTCATCATGACCTTCACATGCGAAGATAAAACTTCCCACTGGTGATTGGAAGAGGAGAAAAATGTATAAAGCCTCTCAATCACTCCAAAAAATGTAATGGCACTTGCATTCACAGCTGAGGCATAAACACCACATAAATTCATACTATGATTAGAACATGGCACAAATTTAGCTTTCCCATTTGTTTCGTAGAAGACGTTGAACACCACCATGAACTCCAGCCATACTAGCCGCATTGTCAAATCCTATCCCTCTACATTTTTTGAAATCAAGTTTCTCTTTCTTCAGTTGTTCCAAAACCATCTTCTTAATATCATAAGCTGTCTTCCCATGCTCAGATATAAAACCAAGAAATGATTCCCGCACCTCCACTTCTTTGTCTTCAACAACGACATATCGAAAAATTAAATTCATCTGATTAGTATGAGTAATGTCCGGAGTGCTGTCTAGTATGATCGCAAAATAATTGGGTTTTCGAATTCGATCCAATATATTTTCCTTTACGTTGTTTCCCAAGATATAAATAAATTCATTTTGGATTTTTGTTGACAAGTATCGCCGGTTATCATTTACTTCTTTCAAGTAATACTTTCCAAGAACAGGATCATACTTGCTCATAAGTTCAGCAAATTCTATAATGTTACCTTTATTGGAACTATATACATCTTCTCGATTGCCTCTAAAAGGCAGGTTCTGTTTCATCAGAAAATTCACATCAAGTAACCGTGTTAAAACCTGTCTCCAAACCTGTCTTTCTTTCATAGTTTGTTCTTGTAATTTACTGTCAAGGGTTTTACGTTTATTAAGGGTCATTTCCAGCATCTTCCATTCCTTGAAAGGTCTTTCGTGGTCAGACGAATTTTCATGTTCAGACATTTTTTAATTAAGCTTCCAGAACTTTTGAAATCCTGGATTTCTTGCTAGACTTGATTTGCGTTGTTCTGTCTTCAGGAAGAGGCGACAGCAGAAACAATAAAGAGATTTGTTCGTCTTTGAGTACAGCAACCATGACCTTAAAACAGTCTTTCCATTCTCCATGTAAAACCAGTTTTGTAGCTTTATCCTCGGACTAATTTCCCCTGGTTTTACAGTCGGAACAAACTGTTCATCTTTGTTTTGAAACTTTTTAGGTCCCAATGTTACAAGATCAACAAGCAACTGCTCTGAGCAAATTCATGGCCAAAATGTGATGTCTTCGTACATAGCAATTTCTGTGTTTGCCTGTTCTATTTCTTTATTTCCAGTAACTTCATCAGTTCCTTCTTCATATTCATACTTGTCCTTACCGCAATCGCTGGAGCTCTCTTCCTTTGGCATATTATCATTGTCACCTTTAATTTCTTTAACAAAGTTAATTCCTACAGGAAATTCCTCTTCAACTTTTATTTCTATATTTGTCTCCACCATATTCACATTTTCTCCATGTTCCTCCCCTCCTAGTTCTGATGTACATTCAGCATCCTCATCTTTGTATTTTGCTTTAGCTACATATTTCTTCTGTAGGAAAACATGTAAAGAGGCAGCACATTTTCTTTCCTTGTGTTCTCTGGTAGCTTTCAACTTGCGTTAGGCCGCACCACTCAGTTTTTGCCGTTTACTCATTATAATCGATGAAAAATAGAAAAAGAAAGAAATAGGAAAAGAGCATACTCAACGTCAAAAGGAATTTTTATTTATTGTACTAAGATACAATTTGGCACAAGGATGAAAGTTGGGTTGTAAGAATAAGATTGATAATTTTTTAACTATCCCAAAACTTAGCTAGATACATTCGTGACCCATTCGCATCTTATAATGGCATAAGGAAGTGTTGTTTAAAAATAGAAGTAAATAATTACAGGAGTTTATCCTATACAGCCAATGATTAAATCTTTTCTTAAATTCAATTTTTAAAATTTACTATCCTTTTTCTTCTTATACATTTTTCTTATCCCTTTTTATTTCATTCTTATATTCAATATAATAATTTAAAATTGAATCCATACTAATGGCCGTAATAAAAATAACTGAACATTGAACACTTTTATTAAAAAATCATTAATATTTTATAAGAAATGTTCACCTTTGATATTTGCACCAAGACCTGACTGACAATTAATTTTTTAGGCAAAGTAACTAACCTCTCATTATTTTGCCGGCGTATACTTTTTAAAAAACCTTACGGCGTTATGAAACTAATAAGGACAGAAATATTTAATAACAATTTATTTATTTCCATCAGTTCAACCGATTATTGAAAAAAAAATTATTCGTGTTTTAAAATAGTTTTAAAACAATAAATATTAAAAGTCAATATTAAATATTTACACTTTTGACTTAACTTTGTTTTTTGTTTTTCTTTTGAGAAGCAAATCTTTAATCTTTTTTTGTGTTTCTACTACTCGATGTAAAAAAAAATAATTTGGATCAATTGAAGAATCTCTTTCCCCCAGACGTGCTTGGGGGATTCTACAGTAGAGTTGGAATGGAGATTCTATAGTTGATTCTAAATGAATATTTTAAAATATTTTAAAAATCGTTTCGGAAGACTTTAAAGAGTAATATTTGAAAATTTTACATCTAAATAATCTTAACTTACCTTTTTATATTACAAAATTAAGATTCTTATTAATACTAATATAAAGAGTTAATCTTGTAATATGCACTAGATTTGATTTTTCTGAAAATGTTTAGTTTAAAAATCTTTAAAAATGTTAAATGTAGAATGTTGTTATTTTCACACAATAATTCTAAAATAGTGATTTTATGGAAAATCTATTGAAATCTCTGAAGAGCGTGATATTTATATACAGTTTTTGAGCTTTAAAAATTGCAAGTTTAGTAAAAACTTTCGAAATGTAAACAAACTTTAAATTGCGCATATTTCTGGTTTCTTTACTACGAATGTTTTTTTTTATTAAAAAAAAAATCTCCAATCTTTTTCTACGAAAATAACCAACTGAAAAGAAAAAAATAACATTCATTTTTAACAAGTTTCAAAGATCTACAGTTGATCAGTCTGGGAGCAGATTCTACAGTTGAGTTGAGGTGGAAATTTTATAGTTGATCAATCTGGGGGTGGGGTTCTTCAACTCGTCCAATGTTTTATATCAACGTTTTCCAATAAAAAAACAAATAATTGGTTATCTTCAATATACGCACTCCCGAATTTTTCAGCTTTTCAGCCTTCAAATTAGCAGCATGATTCAGCTTCGTACGCTCTTTTGATCTGCTTTTTTCGGGAAAATAAACTTGTTTTTCATTTGAATTCTTAAATAATTTTCTTTTATAATAAATTAATTCGGGCATTTTTCAATAAATATATATCAATGAACTTTTTTTTTTTAATAATAAAATTTGAAAACTTTATTTAACCATGAATTGAAAACTTTTTAACAATGAATTGAAAACAAATCAAACATTATTTCAGAATTTCCCGAAAAAATCAGGTCGAAAGTGCGTACGAGGCTGGCAACTGCTGCTACTATGAAGAGAGCATCGTAAATTTAATTCTTTTTTATATATCGTCTTCTCGTTTTTGATCGTTCTAGAAATGTAAAAATTAATAATTGGAATTTTTTTTATTCAAATGTTGAAACTCTTCTGTTAAGTGATAAAAATATTTTCTCAAGCATTTTTAAAATCAATGAAGCTATTCATTATAAAATTAATTTATTAATGAATAAAATACCAAAGATTTCATTAGAATTTCGACATTTTCACAATTGATTTTGAAATCACTGAAAAAAAACATCTTCGGACATTTTATTTTTATTAAAAATAATTTAAAAACGATCCAAAAATTATTTAGGTTGATTATCGCAATACAAAAACATGGGGAGCAGCAAATATATATATATATTGGTTGTACAAAATTTACAATATAGTGGGGATGTCTCTTGGAATGTCCTGGTGTGGTCTTGTAGTCTAATCTGGACCAGATCAAAGTACCGGCATCTCAGACACACGCCTGAGCTTGTTAAAAGCTGAGGTCGCCAACAGCGCGGCATGTCATATGTTTGTGATCTTCCAAACAAAAAGGAATGAATGTGAAAAAAAAAAAAAATGAATTAAAAAAACATTAGATTTCTTTTTTGAAATACCATAACATAAAAATGAATGATCGCGTTTTCAATTTTTTTTCATCCACAAAATGCCGTCCCCATAAAGTGCCACCTGGGGATCGCCCCTCCCCCTCGGTCCGCTACTGGGCAGGAACTAGTTACCCGACTCTTAACGGCTTATTCGGACATAGCAATGAAGTTATCAGAACTATTTCTAAAACGAAAAGAATTAATCATAGTAAAATCCCAAAAGTTTATCTGAATATTGGATAACCCAAACAAGACAGGTAGTCAAGTCGGTGATATCTGGATGTTATGTCAGCAAACGCTACAACAGTCTGGCATTTAGATATCCAAGGCTCATCAACATACCTAAGCACAGTGAACTTAATAAACCCGTTTCCACATACAGGAGTGGATTACACTAGCCATGTATGGGTGGGAAAAGAAAAGAAAACAACAAAGATGTATTTGTTGATATTTACATTTTTGAATGTACGAGCTGTACATATTGAAATTGTACCAGATATGGGCACTATGTCCTTCATTCAAGCCTTAACACGTTTTACCAGTCTTTATGGAATATCAGTAATAATGCCAAATCATTTAATACCGCCCTGGGCAAAAATATGGATATTCACACAAATAATAAATTGTTTGCTGACACTTTTGCAAGTACAACAATTACACAGATAAAAGTGCCTCTGTATTCCCCATGGGCAGGAAATGTCTGGGAGCGCATGATCAAAATAATAAAAATCAGCCTCTTCAAGAAAATTGGAAGATCAAAAATAAATTATTACATTGTTGTCAGATATATAAAGGTCAGTTAATTCAAGACCCTTGACATATAGATGCTCTTCGGACAACGAACTCATCCCATTAACGCCGAATTCATTCATACACCCAAATGTGAATGGAGAAATAACAGTACGTCAGAATATACCAGTTAACAACAGTACTGGACCAACAAGAAACGAACTGATAGAGTCTCTGAGAAATAGAGAGGAAATATTAGAGAAATTTAAAGAAAATTGGTACAATGAATATTTACTCAACCTCAGAGAAGGGCATAAAGAACTGCATGAGATGGATTATCACGGTAAAACCCATGTTGATGAAGTTGTACTAATTAAGAACCCAGCTAAACCCAAGCCATTCTGGGAACTGGGCAGGGTCATAAAATTACATTTCGGAAGTGGCGAAAATGTTCGCTCAGCTGACATAATGAAAGGAGACAGGTTTGTGGGGATACACAGTTTAAAACACTTATTTCCATTGGAATTATTTCTGACCCATAACCATGACGCAATGGAACCCTCAGAAGATTCATCACAAGAAAGGAAGGCCTATGTCAGGCCTAAAAGAAAAGTAATACAGACTCTGATTTTGTTTACTATTAATATCATTAAAATAAAATACAGTAATTAATATTTTCTATACTAGCAGTATAGTATGACCAGAATAATGCCAGGGAAGCCCGGGGTAGTCTGCCCACAAGGTTCCTAATCTTTTTATAAGTTGTTACTAACCATTCTTATCTCTGAACATTAATGCAGTTATTATTGTAAATTGAATATCACACTAACTGTAAACTCTACTGACTCGCTTATTGATCTTTACTTGTAGACTAAATTGTTGCGTGTAAAGTGCATTTAACTAGGCAACATGCACTGATGCTCAGCGCATGTTTTCTTCCTTGTTGGGAATATGAGAAATAAGTCTTATGATTATCTGCCCTTGGCAGTTTAAGGTTAGCCAATCAGCTTACAGCTGATTGGCGCAATTTTCTAACTCTTTTTGAAGAGCACTCACTCTTGATAAGACATACGAAATAAACACTTGCAGAACCACTCAGTTCTACATCGTTATCACGAGAGAATCCGTAGATGGTGAAAACATCGACTCTTCTTCAGCAGATAAGTTTGGTCCGCCGACACTATTAAATTTACAAGGACTTATTTGTAATATTGTTTGATACAACTTGTATAAATCAGGTCATTCGCGTTCTATTTATTTATTACAACCTCTGCATCCACCACGTGAGAATCTTATATGGGGCCCACTTCAATTCCCCATAGTATTGCATGATAGTTTGTAAGATTGGGTTTCTACTTGTTTCTTCTCTATATGTATTGAGTTTGTGATCACTCATCGGATATTGCTTTACTGTTGCGGGCGTTACATACGTCGGGCGTTTGAGTTGGGAATTGTGGTGGCACGGAGCAAGCGAAGGACCGGATATTAACCCTCAGAGGTTTAGACAGCAAATGACCAATACTGGTCTTTGCGCACCCGGCTCCACGCAGAATTTCCGGGGGAAAATTAAAAAGAAATAAAAAGAATAATAAGCAATTTCCACCAATTAAACGGCTCCGCGCCATACCCAACAGTTTGTTTCAGCAGACTGACTCTGATCCGATGGGCACACATAAATAGAGCGATAAATTCACTTCTAGGAGAGAAAGCTTTGAAGTACCGTCAGTGAATGTCGCTACGCTTTTCTCACCCATCAAACCCGATGCCTTCAGCCTTCCTTCACCAACGGAGATAACAACGAGAACTCTACCCCCCCATCACCAATAAGTGGTGACGCCGACGTGATTTTAACACATATATATACACGCACGCACAAAAAAAAAAAAAATTGAACTGTCACAAAATTAGAATTTTTATTCAACACAAACCAAAAACATGGCAGATGACGCTGAAGAAACTACAATTAATCAAAACCAACCAATCCAAGCTGTTGCGATAAAACCACCAAACTTCATTGAATCAAACGTAATAGCTTGGTAAGCGATAATGGAGGCGCAATTTAATATTGCAAATATAAGACAGACCAGTCAAAAATTTTTTAACACTTTGGCAGCTCTCCCTGTGGACATAGTAGGAAATATACAGCCAACTATACTGCAATCAAAAGATTACGACGCACTAAGAGAAGCCGTGACGGGCGCTTACGAGAAAACAAAACCAGAGATGCTGGACAAATTAATGTCGTCATCGACTGTAACAGGTCGTCCCTCAGTATACCTGAATGAACTTATGTCATTAGCAAGCCGAATTGGCGTAGGGGACGATATCGTACGTCACAAATTTATTCAAGCCCTACCTCACTCCATTAAACCAGTGGTAGCGGCACAAGTCGATTTAGACACAGATCGCCTTGGAAGAATGGCGGATGACTTACTATTATATTTTAACAAACAAGACACCGCACATATTCGACAGATTTCGGGGAAGCAAAGGGATGAACAGCAAAATAAAAATGAAACTAAAAGGATACATGGCTGTTCCCACAGTGAAAATAAATTCCCTACCAGTGTTCGCCCTTTTAACAAGGACCAAAAACCTCTAATTTGCCGAGCGCATTTATACTTTGCGGAACGTGCAAAATTTTGTAAGCCGTGGTGCAGATGGCCAAATAAACGGAATGTTCAAATGCAACCCAACTCTCGCCCAAATTCACCAGTTCCTCGTGAGATTTCGGAAAACTAACTAGGCGAGAGGTGTTAGCTTCCATTTCCTCGCCGCTTCTCATTGTAGCCGCACGGTTAGGAGCTCAAAGTTTAAATTTTATTGTGGATACAGGAGCTGCCGTATCTATACTTCCGAAGAGATATTTAAGCGGAGCTGTAACATACCCAACCAATATCTCTTTAGTGTCTGCCAACGGTCAAAAGATTGAATGCTAAGGACAAGCAGTACTGAATCTAACACTACGGAACCTCAGACGAGAATTTACCTGGACATTTATAATAGCCGAAACTGCTCAGCCACTCCTAGGATACGATTTCCTAAACCATTTCGGGCTAATGGTGGACTGCACAAACAATAAGCTGATTGATAAAATGACTAATAGACAATCCGATGCACATCCATCGTCTATTATCATGAATATAGATTTAGTACCGAATAAAGATGCTAACAAAATGGTACGAGCAATTCTGGAGAAATACCCAAACTTAATTTCTCCTCATCGCGACACGAATGCAACAAAACCAAAGATATTCCATAGAATAGAAACTGGTAGCAACCCTCCTACTTTCTCCAGAGCCAGACAATTATCAGCTCAGAGATGTGAAATTGCAAAAGAGGAATTCAAGAAACTCCTAAAGGCAGGAATAATTTCCCCTTCAAACTCTGAATGGAGTTCAGCCTTACATATGGTACCGAAGTCAGACGGCACATATAGACCTGTTGGCGATTACAGACATTTAAATACCATAACAAAAGCCGATCGATATCAAGTCCCAAATATAAATTCCTTGTCTTCGAAGCTTCATAATAAGAAGTTCTTTTCAAAGATAGACCTGTCGTCTGCTTATCATCAGATACCTGTACATCCGGAGGATGTTTGCAAGACAGCCATCTCTACCCCTTTTGGGTTATTTGAATATAACTATATGCCTTTCGGACTACGGAACGCATCATGTACTTTTCAGAGAATGATGGACAATATCTTTCGTGATACTGATTATACCTTTGTATATATCGACGATATCCTTATATTCTCAGAAGATGAAGAAACTCATTCCAAGCATATCGACCTAGTACTACAAAAACTGAGTGAGTACGATTTTAAAATTTGTCTCTCCAAATGCATATTTAGTGCTAATGAATTAGACTTTTTAGGATTTCATATTTCTGCTAGTGGTCTCAAACCCAGTGCTAAAAAGTTGAATGAATTAAGTGAATTTCCTCAACCAAACGATTCCAAATCACTACGCCGATTCATCGGAATGGCAAATTTTTACAGAAAACTTGTGCCAAATTTCAGCGATATCATACTACCTCTCACGGAAAAAATACGTTTAAACCAAAATTCCAAGTCATTAACCCTAACAAAGGAAGAAATTGAATCTTTCGAAAATATGAAAAAGTCTTTATCAAATGTAACTGTTTTGGCTTTCCCCAGCTCGAAAGCTAACAACTATCAACTTGTAACAGACAGTTCGAATTATGCGGTGGGTGCAGCACTTCATCAAATGATTGATAATCAACCCATCCCCATAGGTTTCTTTTCAAAGAAATTATCCCAAACCCAACAAAAATATTCTACTTTTGACAGAGAACTACTAGCTGCCTATCTAGCAGTACTCCATTTTAAACATTTAATAGAAGGCAGAAATGTAATGTTACTGACGGATCACAAACCACTTTGCAGTGCTTTTAAAAGCCAGTCTTCCTTAAAATCAGATAGACAACAGCGTCACCTCTGTTTTATCAGCGAATATGTAAATGACATTTCACATATAAGAGGTTCACAAAATATAGTAGCTGATTGTTTATCACGACCTGTCAACGCGATCACTATTGATATATGTGACTTACAAGAAATAATGAAGCATCAAGCTACTGACAATGAAATTCAGGCATTCAAAGATCAACTGAAACCATACACAATAAATCAAAATGAAACCATATTATGTGACACGACATTACCTTTTCCACGACCTTTTGTGACTGAAAAGCTCAGAAAATCGGTATTTGACAGTCTGCATAATCTATCACATCCAGGAATAACATCTTCAAGAAAAATAATAAAATCCAGATACTATTGGCCGAAGATGGACAAGTCAATAAAAACCTGGTGCACAGAATGCCAGCACTGCCAACAAGCAAAAATAATAAAACACACAAAGAGCAAAGTAAATCCATTTGAATTACCTTCCAGTCGTTTTGAAACGGTGCATGTGGATATTGTCGGTCCCTTACCACCAGTAAAGAACCAAACTGACCCTTATTTTTCACCATATCGATATTTATTAACATGCATTGATAGAAATACGAGATGGATAGAAGCATGCCCAATAACAGAAATTACGGCAAAATCAATATCAACGGCTTTTGTCAATCTGTGGATCTCCCGATTCGGGGTTCCTCTTCATGTCGTTACGGACAGAGGAAGCCAATTTGAATCCGAATTATTCTCAGAACTATCAAAAATAATAGGCTTCCACAGATTACGAACAACGGCGTACCATCCGCAAACGAATGGATTAGTTGAGCGAGCACACAGAACTTTAAAAACGGCTATTATAGCCAGGAAAGAATCGTGGTTGTCAGCTCTTCCTATCGTCCTTTTGGGAATGAGGATAACACCTAACGAATCAAACTATTCTTCATTTACTGCAGTAACAGGGAGTCATGCACAAGTCCCCCGATTGTTAATTGACTCTATCAAGAACGAGAATAGTGAAATGACAAACTCGCACGTTAAAATTCTAGCCGACGAGATGCAAAAATTTGACATGGACAAATTATCCAGGGGACACCTGCATACAATACCTAATTCTTACATTCCAAAAGATTTACAAACATGTAAAAGTATCTGGCTAAGAACAGACAGAGTAAGAAAGCCATTGGAAGCTCCATACACAGGTCCATTCCAAGTATTAAGTCGTCATGAAAAATATTTTACTATTAAAAGATCGGATGACGTACATAGTAATGTTTCAATAGATAGACTAAAACCTGCATATATTTCTGAAAATATAAAATCAAAAGATTCCATTGGATCAAGACCGGATTTGGATAACTCCCTATCTTGTTCCGAAGAAACTAATGATAACAAACCAGAAACTAGAACGAAGTCCGGTAGAACGATTAAATGGAAGAAAGAAAACACATATTTTTATTACTAAAAAAAAAAAAAAAAAAAAAACAACAACAACAACAACTCCGTTTACTGGGGCGAAAGTTATGTGGTGGCACGGAGCAAGCGAAGGACCGGATATTAACCCTCAGAGGTTTAGACAGCAAATGACCAATACTGGTCTTTGCGCACCCGGCTCCACGCAGAATTTCCGGGGGAAAATTAAAAAGAAATAAAAAGAATAATAAGCAATTTCCACCAATTAAACGGCTCCGCGCCATACCCAACAGTTTGTTTCAGCAGACTGACTCTGATCCGATGGGCACACATAAATAGAGCGATAAATTCACTTCTAGGAGAGAAAGCTTTGAAGTACCGTCAGTGAATGTCGCTACGCTTTTCTCACCCATCAAACCCGATGCCTTCAGCCTTCCTTCACCAACGGAGATATCAAAGGACTCCTACCAACCCATTGACCTCACCTTTCATCTCCTGTGACCAGCACGTCATGAACTTAAGTATTAACAAAAGACACTTATATTCTTTTAATAATCGGATTTCTCTTCTATGAATGAACATTTTGTAACGGACTTTGTGCGTGTAAATCAAGAAACATTGTGCGATTCATTGATGTTGCATTTAAATACAAAGTGTTTTTGATATACCCTTCTCTTTCGTATGTTATTTTGTTTATGTTATGGTGACCCCAATTTGATTGCTTGTTGAACCTTTAGGCCAAACTAGCGGCTGTCCCGAAGGACTGCTACTATTTATCTACCTTCTGATACAAGCAACAATTAACAACGAGAACTCTACCCCCCCATCACCATAGAATAACACGTTTCCCCTGGAATACCGACAAAAAAAGAGGACTTGCATATGTGTCCACCATGATAAAATACAAAGAAACAACAAGAATCACTATATGTAGAAACAAATGATAATGTATTCACAAGAAAGGTATACAAGTGACAAAGACAATAATGTAACAAAAGATTGTAAAAATATTTTTGGTTCAAAAGATGTGAAATGAGTGAATGTGCGTACGTACGTGTGTTGTGTGTGTGTGTGTTTCGTTCATGCGATTCCCAATGTGGAACGTGTTTTCCCGCGAGAGACTTATATGCTGACGTGTAAGCGGAAAAAGTAAGAAGAGGCTGCGAAAAATTATCGCAGAGTATTTATAGTGCCGGAGAACGTCCCCTAGTAGCAGTTTCGGGAAAGTAAGTGTTAACCCCACAATACGTGTTTATTTCTTGAGTGTCACCTGATAGAGATGCGCGTGATAGTGTGTCAGTTATAACTGATCCACAGCCTGGTACATCATTGAGATCAAACTCCTATTTCTGTAATGCTAATAGAAATCTTTGAATTCTCGGGGAACTTTTTGTGATTGATTTCTTGAAAATCTTTTTTAACGGCTTGTAAACATTTTCGACAATAAAATGTGTTCCGTATACAAATTGGTGAAATTTATTACAAGCAAATACTATGCTTCATGTCTCAGCTTCAATAGGACAATAATTTTGTTGCATATGATATCGGTAGTCATGTGTTACCATGTCTTTGCTGTAATACCGCACCTAATCCGTTTTACTTACGCCTGTAGTCATTTTTTCTGTAATTTTGGATTATAGAATTGCAAGATTAGGTTGTTTGTAATCATTTGCTTCCGTTTTTCAATAGCTTCTTCTGGGGCTTGTCAAACAAACAATGTACTTCGTTATGAAGGAACTCTCGTAACGGTGTAGTTATTTCTGAGTATTTAGGTATGAATTTTGCCTAGGTAATTTGTCATCCCTAAGAATCTTTGTAGATCTTTTTTATTTTGAGGGTTTGGCATTTGTGTAATTGCTTATATTTTCGATGGGTCTGGTTTTATTTCTTCGTGTGTATTTAAGTGACCTAGGTACGTCATTTGTTTAGATGCAAACTCGCATTTTGCTTTATTTAATTTTAAGCTTCTTCCGAATGGTGAATTGAATGTGTTGCAGAATTATGCTGGTCGAGCGTTTAGTTGGAAAACACGTTTCTACTGGTATAGCTATCCCACAATAAAAATGGCGGATTCGGTATGTGAGTCCGGGTAATAAATAAATAAAGCAAAGACCAAACTATATATAGAAACAAACAATAAGTATGTATCAGGTCATCCCATAAGTTCTGTCCGAATTTTGAATAAAGAAAACAAGTGAAAAATGTTACATTTAATTACAGATTCAATCAACAATGTATTTTACCTGATTATCTATGACTTCCTTCCATCTATTAACTATCTTACTAATTCCATTACTGTAAAATTCTTTTGGCTTTGATTCGAAGAAGTCACACATGTCAGTTTTAACCTCTTCTTGTGTTACAAAAGCTGTTTCTTCCAAATGATTCTGTAAGCTACGAAACAAATGGTAGTCTGAAGGAGCAAGGTCGGGAGAATAAGGTGGATAAGAAATTTTCTCCCAACCAAGTTCTTTGATCTTTTGTTGCGTGATTCTTGTTATGTGTGGTCGCGCATTGTCCTGATGAAACATCACCCGTTTTCGATTCACTAGAGCAGTTCTTTTTTTCCTCAAAACTTGGTTCAAACGCTCTAATTTCTGACAGTATATTTGAGCATTAAATGTTGCATTAGGTGGTAAGAATTCAGTAGATTATTCCTTGGCAATCCCACCAGATTGAAAGAAGAACCTTTTGCCCATGAAGTTCCCTTCTCGGCTGTGGCTGGGGTCCTTTCCCTTTACCAAGCCACTGTCTACGACGCTTAACATTTCGATAAAAGATTCATTTTTCGTCGCCAGTCACAAGTCTATCCAAAAAAGGTGAAACAAGTTGGCGATAATGGAGAGAAGAGCAGATGTCAACTCGGGATTTGTGGTTGTTTTCAGACAATTCATGAGGCAACCATTTTCCAAGTTTAGGAACTTTTCCAAGTTGTTGAAGATGACGATGAACAGTTGTATGGTTTGAACTGAGAACCACTGCCAATTCCTCAACTGATAAAGCAGGATTTTCTTCAAGGGCTGTTTCAATAAGCTTTTCATCAAACTCAACTGGACGTCCGGTTCGATCTTCATCTTCAATTTTGCAAACCATCTTCTGCAAGTTCTTTCATTCACACATTCCTCTCCATAAACTGAGCGAATGTTTCAAGCCGCTTCGGCTGCTGAGTTCCCTTTCTTGAACTCATAAAGCATTATGTACCTCAAATGATTCTTGGGTACTACTTCCATGTTAGCAGGGTTTTAATCAAACAAAATTTAATTTAATTGTTCTCTGAAATAAAATTTGATCAGTTTAAATGCATCTAAACATAAAAATAATGTTCAGCTCCATTAGACATAAAATACTCTTTAAATTTCGTTCATTTTAACAAAAAGTTAAAATTCGGACAGAACTTATAGGATGACCTAATATTAACAGAACAAAGGTATACATAAACAATAGAATATTGTTGCGTGTTACAAAACAATGGATATGAAAGAAGAAAACATTTAAACTAGTGAATGTGTCTGTGTAGAGGTGTAACAAGCGTGTGTGATAGAGACATGTGTATATATGCATGTGTGTGAGAGAGTTCAAAAGCCAGCAGAGGACCAAGGGAAATGAACACGCCCCAATGGCAGCGTTCTTATCTACGTGTGACCTACATCTGAAAGCTAGAGAAAAAAACGGAAAGTGAGAGAATGTCACTCCCTATTTATAGTCTTAAGGAGCGTCACCTAACGGCGTTTTTTTTAAGTAAGTGGGGTAACTTCACAGTACTCCCCTCCAGATGGGAAAAAGTTTTATTCTGCCCATATGTCCATAAACTTTGCGTATGTTTTGTCCCTCGTGGGCTAAAAAGAAATAGAGTCGAACAGTGTGGTTGAGATGTGTGTTTAAACATGTCGACGGAAATGTATTTGTCTCAAATACTGTGTCATCAGGGTGGTATATAATTCTCTAGTGGGTCAAAATCGTAGCACGCCTTGGAAGATATGTCGATAGTGTAGAAAAAGAGGATTCAGCCGTTGGTATTAAAATTTTGTTTTCCAATGCTCCACGTTGAATTGATTTCATTTGGAAGGCCCCGTTTGTTTGCTGTGCGTGGATGATGTTGGTGTACAAAATTTTAATAGTAGAAGCTTCGATTAGTAAAGTTGTCGAGTTGATGTTGGTGAAATTTCTACCGAGTGTCGAATACATGTTTTCAAGAAGATATCTGATATTATTGTCGATTTTTCATGGAGACACAGCTATCTCCGTGTATTAATAAATCGTACTTGTAGTTTTCTTAGTTTTGTTCGTGTTAACATCTTTGAAGGGTGAGAAAGGTCAGCGAGTCGCTTTTGGAACTATTTCATCCCTTATCTGTTGAGCCTAGGAGAAACAGTGCCGTTTAAAGTTGAAAAAGGAGTTGACTTTCGTGGTGTTTGAATGGTATTTTCTTGTGTGGTCTTGGAGAAAATGAGCTGTGTTTTGCTTATTTCAAACTCGTAAGATGGATGTCGTGTTTTTCGTTTTAGTGAAAAAAAATTTTTGTGGTGTCTGCCAGTGGAAGAAGTCATCAGGAAAAAACGGAAGGAGAGAGAGGACAGAATGTTACTGCCTTTTTATAGCCTTAGGGAGCGTTCCCTAGCGGCGGTTTGTTTAGGCAAATAAGTGGGATAACTCCACAAATGCTAGGAGTTTTGAATTTTCTTCGTCCACGTGTATGTGCCAATATCCATTCGATGCGTCTAATTTTGTAAAGTACTTCGGATTATTCATTTCCGCAAATATCTCTTATGCTGTAGGTAGCTTGAAGTGCTCTCGTTTTATTGCTTTATTCAAGTCTCTTGTGTCTAAGCATAATCGTAGTTTGCCTTTGCTACTATTACTACTATTACTAAGGAGTTTAACCCGTCTGTAGGTTCCTGTACAGGTTTTATTATTTCCATTTTTGTTATGTTTTCCAGTTACTTTTTTTTTAGCTTTGGTTTAATACCAAATGGAATGTTTCTCCGGGAATTTATTTCTGGGTTTACTGTTATGTGGTGCGTAAACTGTAATTTTCCTATCTCCGCAAAACAGTCTTCATATTCCTCAAATAAACTCGGTATGTCTTTTTCATTTATTTTCGAAATTCTTTTTATTAGCTTTAGCTTTTCAGATGTTTTCGCGTCAAGGACTGCGTTTGAATTGTTTTTTGTCACTATGAATAATTCCGAATTTTTGTTGTGTACTGTTGCTGTGCAACTTCCTATGACTGGAATGTTCGTATTATTATAAGCATTCAGTTTGATTGATGTTCTATGTCATTTTGGTTTTGGAGTTATATTTTTATATATTCTCACAGGTAATACGTTCACTTCCGCACGTGTGTCTATTTTAAATTTTACTGATGATTCCTTCACTCCAAGATTGATTGCCCATCGATTCTGTTCTACTGAATTTATGCTCTTCTTTTGAATGGCGTCCATGTCGTACACCTCGTGGCCTGACGTTTCTTTGCTGATGGATGTTTTTATTTTATATAAATTCTTTTTCTTGGATCTGCACATTTTATCAAAGTGTCCCTTACAGTTTATGTAAAATTCGGGACAGTTATTTTTGTTGTGTGAACCTGAGCAGTATCCGTAGGAGTTTATCCAGTTGTATGTTTTCATGGGCTTTTCGTCTTCTTGACTTTTAGTAGCCATTTTATTTTTAATTTGGTTTTGGCGCCATGTTTTTTCTAGTCATATATCTCGGAGATACTTTCTGTTTCTGATGAAGTATTTATTATTTCCGACTGTCTTCTGGTTTCTTCCGCATTTTGACCTGACTGTATTGCTTTTTCTAAATTTAATTCCGGTTCTTTCAGCATTCGTTCGCGTAATGCACTGTCTCTGATGCCGCATACTAATATGTCTTTTATTAATCTGTTATTGGGATTTTCCCAATTATATCTGGTAACGAAAATATTGTGACGCCGGCAAGAAGAAAGGAACACAAACACAGATGGAATTGTTTAAAAAAACTTGTATTGTAGGAAAAGAGAGGAAAGTTTCTTGCAAAGAGTCGGGTTTGCGGAACTTATCTGAAAGATGCGTCCTTTTAACGGTTTTACATTTCCTGTGTCGTTTTGGTTGGGTTGAAGAAATAGAGTCTTGACTTCTGTGCTTCAGTTGCTGTCCAAATCCTCACATGTGTCATGGTGTCTAGATGACGGAGAGTGCAGACGGAGAACGTGTTGTCTCTGAGTGTCCCAACAAGCAAAAGAGGAAGAGAGTTCGTAAAAACCGCTTTCGTGGGAGTTGATGAAAATCTAAAAAGGTAGCCTGTGATTGGTTGTTTTTCATCCAATCACAGGGCACCCAGTTAGCGACTCCGTAATCATTTCAATATTCTCCCCCAAAACAAAATTGCAATATGAAATCATTGCAACATAATTTTTCACACAGTTGATAGCCAAAGATGAAAGGTCACAGAAAAGTTGATTTTTCTTTTTTAAAGGCAAAAATAGCCAAAGATGAAAAGCTCACAGAAAAATTGATTTTTCTTTTTGTATGTAAAGAAATTCTCATTTAGTTGTACTAATAGGACTATAGAAATTTCATCCTTTTAATCATATAGTACAATATCATTAACACTTTGTTTTCTTGTTCAGTAACATGTACCCTATAAGCTAAGGTATGTGAAGACTATAAGTTTTAAATAGAACTGAATTTAATTGTATACATAGGGATTATTGGGAGAGTTCTTACTACCTTTTAAATTTTTAGTCCTTTTAGGACGTTGTTTTATTGCAACAGATGTACCCTTAGTATCTGGTACATAATTAGAGACCTTTGATTTTGCAACAGATGTACCCTTAGTATCTGGTACATAATTAGAGACCTTTGATTTTGCAACAGATGTACCCTTAGTATCTGGTACATCATTAGAGACCTTTGATTTTGCAACATCAATTTTCCTATCACACACTCCCTTCGAGTCCGGAATGATTTTAGGATGGTGGGCATGAGTTAATGATAGTTCTAGAGGATACAGCAGTTTGACAGAATGGACCTGAACAGACCCGTCACCTCTCTTGACTTTTACAGAACGAATCTTTTTGTCGTCACCGACAATTAACTACAAAACTCTTCCCAGCAGCCAAAATGGTCTAGACTTGGCAGGATTCTTTACAAGAACCACATCATCAACATTGATTCGATTGTGAAAATTGACCTCGTGTAAATCTTTACACTGTTCCCTCAAGCTCAACAGATAATCTTGATACCAAAGCTTGCGGAATCTAGTCAACATAGAATCACGAGCTTCAATCGATTTTACCACATTTAATCTTGAAGGTGGGGGGTCAGATTTCCAAACGTCCTGATCATCCAATTTCAGTACAAGTCCCAAATTAGCGCTAGGACGAAGAAAACAATTAGGAGTTATTACTTCGTGGTCTGAATCCGAAGAACATCTATAAGTGAGAGGTCTTTGGTTTATAGCACTCTGAACATCCGAAATTACAGTAAGGAGATCAAAATATCTATTTCGGGAACGCCCAATTGTTTTATACAAACATGATTTAATAGTCCTGATCATACGTTCCCATGTACTCCCAACCCAAGCAGCATATAGAGGTATTCTGATGTGCTTAATATTATACACTTGGAAGTGTTCATTGAATTCAGAGGAGGCAAAAACTTCCTCTATAAGATTACAACCAGCTATAAAGGATCTGGCATTATCGCTGTAAATATGAGATGGGATTCCATATATATTAGTAAATCTAATCAGAGCCAGAACAAATGAGTGGGTGCTCATGTCTTTAATCAACTCTATGTGTACAGCTCTAATATTGAGGCAAGTACATGTAAGCATGTACATTTTACTAACTCCTTCGTCACCCTTTACCCAAACATGTCCAGTATAGTCAATCCCAGTATGTAAAACTGGTTTAACGAGATTTACTCGGTGTTTAGGAAGATTGGTAACCTTAGGATACTTGAAAGCAAGGTTATTAAATTTTTGGTACAAGACGCACCTAGAAATTACTTTTTTGACGGCTTGTCTCGCCCTGGGTATCCAAAACCCTGAGAGGCGGATTTTGTTTAAGGTTGAGTGAATTCCCAGATGTTTACATTTTTTGTGATATTCCACAATCAGTCAGATCATGATCCTTAGCCAATAAGACAGGATTGATAACTTCATAATCATAAGTAGTGATTTTACCTATTCTACCTTTAGTCCTGATTATCCCCCTTTCATCTATGAATAAGTTAAAAAATTTTAATGATTCAGGCACTTTTTTTACCTTAACGAGATTGAAGGTAAGCAAGTTCTGTAGGAAAGCTTTGCTGCTGCATTACCTTAAGTGAGTAAATTTTAGCACAGCTACTAGGATCAAAATCCACATTTTTTAGTTTATTTCGGATTTTAAATATATTGGTAGTAACATTAATCAATTTATTAAAATCCGAGTATTTATCAAAAGGTATCACCGGTTGAGGTTCAACGTTAGCTACAGTGTAATTTAATGACGTAGTCTGTACAATGGATTTATTTTTTGAACTTAGGTACTGAAGTTCGCTTGAAGGCCATTCTATGGGATTTTTGCTGAGCCATTCAGGTCCTAAGGTCCAACGACTTCGATTCTGTTGAAACTTTTCAAAGGTTACTCCCCTTGTGAGCAAGTCGGCAGGGTTCTGGTCAGTAGGAACATATCTGAATTTTACAGATAAGGATTTCTTTACTTTCAGTTCCTCAGGTGCCACCTCAAAACGTTCGATGATACCTTCCCGCTCCTGCTGATGGAATACCTCAACATAGTCATTGAGTAATTTTTGTTGCTTGAGCTTGTTAACTACTCTGTTCAAAACAGAAAGAGCAACTCTGTGATTGGAAGGCACAGACTTTATTTTGTCCTCATGCCAGGGGAGTTTAACGTTATCTCTGAATTCAATGGAGTTTAGCGTTATCTCTGAATTCAATGGATTTTACAAATTCCATAATTTTATTTTTATCATAATCACAAATAGCTTCGTCTTCCGGAGATATACCCAGCGAATCTACATCAAACATTTTCTCTAAATTCCTTTCTACTTGACTTCCGTCAAAAATTTCAGCAAAGGGGCCAGGGTAACTCTTTATAGGGTTCATTACAAAATTCACTCTAGTGTCTGAGCATGTAGAATATTTAGACACTATGGCATGATAATTGTGTTGAAAATCTTTACTCTGTACTTTTTTAGGGGTACTTTGATTTTCATATGAAAAATGTTGGCAGTTGCCTAACGGGGAAATGCCTGTAGGAAACTCCCAAGCAGAGCCCTTCATGCAGTCCACCATTTTGATGTTCTTCATAAATTGAATTACATCGATGCCTAAGAGACTGTGAACCCTAATATCATTTTTTCCGTTCAAAAAAGCTAGTTTGTAATTTAATTTAAGTAAATTTTAACAGATTTAAAGTTATCGAATCTTAAGTTCATATCGAATTCATCATCGATAAGAACAGGTAGGGGCAAGGAATTACCCTTATTTACTTCAATCCCCACTACAACTTGGTTTAATTTTTTCTTTTTAGACCCTAAAAAGGTTTTTACGTCGTATTCAACTGGAGTGAGGAAAGATCTATAGCACCCTAATTTTTCAATAACTTGCTTAGAGAAATAAATCCTTTGACTGCCTGTATCAAAGAGGCAGTTCAATTTGTATTTACGTTTCCCTTTAGAAACAGTAATTGCCACTATCGGTAAAATATAAGGCTGCTCCTGTGTGCCAGTGTTGGTACACACGTGCGTGGAAGCAGATGAACTGTTTCCACTCTTATCTGCTTCATCACAAAGGGGGGTAACGTGGCCTCGGGATTTGCGATTTGCACATTTTCGAGGTAATTTATTTGCTTGCCATAGCAGTCTTCCGTTCTATGACTAGTACTTGTACAAAAAGAGCACAAGCCCATCTCCCTACACCTAGAACGTCTCGACTCAAGGGAGGAATATTTTGAACAATGGTTCATGGTGTGCCCGTTTTGTTGCAAAATCTACAATGTCTAGTAATTTTGCTAGATTTTATTGCCAAGTTTTCCAATGTTGGAACATTTTTCTTTGCGTTGTTGTTCTTAGTATAATTCCCTTCCCGCGACTTGAAATTGTCTTGGTGGGAATTAGGATTTTTTTTCAAACCTGTTTTAATTAAGGTTTTTATAACCTCGTTGTAACTATCAAAAATCTGATTTATTTTTGGGTAGTTACTGTCAACTTTCCGGATTAATTCTTTTTGAAGATTTGAGGGTAATTTTGAAAAAATTATATGGCTGATTAGTGTTTTCTTCAAAAAAATCCAAATTATACGAGGTTTTTAATTCAGATCCACTTCAAGGTTTTCATCTTCTAACGAAAGATGAGACACTAACTGAGACGCGTAGCCAGTTAAAAAACATTTTAAAAGCGACAGCTTGGCTTTTTTTGAGTGTACAGCGTCCACACAGTTTTCAAATTGAACCAGGAAGTTTTTAAATTCAAATTTACCGGCTTGTATTCCACTGAATTTAACACACTGCAACCTTGGGGCTGAAACGCACGAGGTTGTGAGTGGCACTTGTGGATTTTGAACTGGGACGGATTCTGTATTGGAACTAGAAATATTCTCCTCCAGTCCCATGAGCCTTTTAAATATGTTGTAAACGAACTCCGCCCCTAACTGTTCGTCTTCCAACATACCGCTTTTTTCTAAAATAATATCGGCTTTTTCACAAGCTTCACTTATTTTTGTGTTAATTGCGTCGACCTCTGTCAACCGTTTATTTACAAGGCTTTCTTGTTTTTTAAAACAAATCTTATTTAAGGATGCTTCTGCTGACATTAATTCAACGGCAGAAGTTATTTTCCTTTTAACGGAATCCCTATTAAAAATTAAGGCTCTAACACCCTTAATCTGC